>CM031376.1:45095351-45265963 GCA_018208015.1 Medicago ruthenica | reverse complement strand
AACTTTATTACTCCACAACTTTTCTTAATACACGTGATTTTTGTAAACTACTCCTATAAAAAGGGACGAGGGAGTACTTCTAAAATGTCCCTTGGTATTCAAAAAGATATAGATTTTAATGGATACATGATTCTTTTATGGAGTGGATTTTGTGAGACTTCTTACTTAAAAATATGAACAAATACTTCATTCAACAATCTCACAAAAACTTGCAAGACTTTGTGAGACTCTCACAATTTTCTTTTTCGTGTTGTCCAACGAGATTCATTTTCTCATTGGCTTCCATGTGCACAAGAAAATGTCGTTTGTTACTTTGTTATGGGTGTAGAAACCACTCTATGTATAAAACCATTTCAGATATTTGTCCATTAATTAGTTCTACTTCAAATTTTTTTTTTTCGAAGACCACTCTATGTATAAAACCATTTTTAATATTTAATACTTGACATCAAATTTTGTTATACTAGTAAAAATGAATATAATAGTGTAAAACACAGTGTTGAAAAATATAAAAAAATCTCAACAGAGAATTCTCAACACATAAGGATCTAGGAAAACACAATTGCTTTCTTGATGTAAATCCTTTGAAATCTTGATAGTCTTTTACAATCTTATAAAATCTTATGATATAAATCCTTTGAAATTCAAATTACAAATCTTGATAGTCTTTTAAAATCTTAAAAGTCATTAAAATCTTGCATAGTCTTTTAAAATCCACTAGACTTTTTCATGCAAAAATTGTCTTTTAAAACCCTAATCCAATACACCCCCCTTATTTTCCCTTTGATTCACAATAATTTAGAATCCCACTGATGGAGGATCATGGCTGTCATGCCTTAGGATTAGCATACATACTTCTATAGATATGTTATATATACGACCAAGAGGTCTATGTAGTAATATACATAACACACAAATTCTATTCCAAATTGTTATCATATTCTATATTCATTTTTCATACTACTATCTTAAGATGGTATCAGAACCTGATCTAGAAACTGAAGAACCAACAGAAAGTTCACATCAGCAAAAATCAAACAACAACAGTAACAAATCAAACAAGAACAGTAACAAATCAAACAACAACAATTCTGATATGGATTCTTCAAATCCATATTACATTCACCCTTCAGATCATCCTGGTCATTTGCTTGTCCCAACAAAATTGAATGCCACCAATTAATCATCATGGAGCAGATCGATGGTCCATGCCCTCACAACAAAAACAAAGTGGGTTTTATCAATGGATCCATCAAAGCACCATCAAAGAAGATCAACCTGCGGAATACGCTCTATGAAATCGGTGCAACAACATGATTTTGTCATGGCTCACACATTCCGTAGAACCATATGTGGCCAAAGGAGTCATTCATGCCAAGACTGCTTGTTAGGTTTGGGAGGATTTTAAAGATCAGTTTTCACAGAAAAATATTCCAACAATATATCAAATTCAAAAGTCATTGGCCTCATTATCTCAAGGCACCATGTCAGTCTCAACCTATTTTACAAAAATCGAAGGTCTTTGGGATGAATTAGAAACATATCGCACTCTTCCTACTTGCAACCAGATGAAGGCACATGATGATCAAAGGGAAGAAGATCGCTTGATGCAGTTTCTCATGGGCCTTAATGACTCTTACAACATTGTACGCAACAATATTCTCATGATTTCATCATTGCCCAACGTACGATAAGCCTACTCTCTAGTCATTCAAGAAGAAACACAACGCCAAATGACTTCTAAAACAACAGAGATTTCTCCATTGCTGCTGCAATCCACAGTCATCCAAACAACTTCTCCAACAAGCTTGTCAAAGACAAGCATTGTGATCATTGTAAAGAGAGGGCCACACCATTGACAATTGTCGAACTCTAAAATTTCACTGCAATTTCTACAATAAGAAAGGGCACACAGAGGATCGATGCAGATTTAAAAATGGAACATGGGGTTCCAACAACATAGGAAATCAAAGCAACAAGGTGAACCAATCACAACAACGACAACATGGACCTCAAAGTGCTGCACCTAGGTTTTTCCCTGCTGCAAACGCAGTAGAACCTTCACAATCTGCACTTGAATTATCGACAAATCAAATTCAACAACTTGCTCGCACATTGACTATGATTTCTTCAAACAATAATGTTGGTAATAACAACACTCATGATAATGCTGCAGGTTTGTCTCTCTTCTCTAATGCCTCTATTAATTTTGTATTCACTATGCCTTGGATTTTTTTATACAAATCTGCAAGCGTACAGTTCTATCGAGTAGTAAAAATATCGATCCACAGAGAGTTGATGTAATTACCGATTTCGTTTTAGAGTTAATTAGCTGAACAAATCAAGTTTTAAAGTTGGATAGTTTCTTGGTTTTAGAATTTAGATATTAAAAAGCGTCTAAGGATTATTGGTTAATCTTAATAACAAATCATAAAGTACTCAAACCTATATCTCTATCTTATGTTAAATTCATTTTCTAAAGACAAGATTCTCTTAGGTAATTCATGCTTTCTCACGAACAACATGAATGTATCTCAATAATAACCACACCCATTCCCATGGTTGATTATATATGAGACCCATTAAGTGCAAATCTTATTGTCTCAAGACACAACAAAACTATTCATTTGGGGTGTTCCCACCAATATCAAATTTCATCTTTTGATCCATCGCTTGATATTTGAGATGATGAAATAATAGTTATTGAACTTCACCTTTCGGTCCATCGTTCAACACTTGTTATTGAGTTTAAAAGCCATGATATTAGATAAGAAGAATGAATTATAATAAAATAGAGTCTAGGCTTGGTTTGATTAGGATTTAGTCATTAGACTTTTCCAACAATCCCAAGACTAGACAAGTCTACTCACTCATGTTCTTTGAAGACATTTGATAAATATAAATGACATGAAATATAAAAGCATAAATGTAAATTGCTGAATGTAAATGTGCAGAAAAGTAAAGAGCAGAAAGTAAATTGCAAGAAAGTAAAGTGCAGAAAATAAAGGAAGAACAATAAGAACTTAGAACAAAAGTAACTTAATTGCAAGTATTCCAATGATCCAAGATAATTACAAGTCTGATTAGAGGACCTATTTATAGCCTAAGTTCCTAGACAAAGCATTGAAGATGAATTACAAGCTGAATAATGAGGAAAAACTAAGAGTTTTGTAACAGCCAAAAACTGACAGCAAAAACGCACGGTCTGAAGCTCAGACTGTGCACTTTTCAGATTCCCGGCTACAAAAATGCACGGTCACTCCCGGGATGCGATTCGCCAAACGCACGGACCATGTGTTACATTCAACAGTGGTACGCACGGTTTAGCTTCGCAAAAACGCACAGTCTAGTGCTAAAACGCACTGACCGTGCGTATCCTTCAGGATTTCCCTTTTCTTCATCCTTTTTCATCCTTTCCTTGTCCAAACTCCAACTAGACATCCTTGCTTTAGTGTGAAACAGATATGGCTTTGTAGTAAAATAGTTCCAAAATATGACTAAAACTAACAAGATTTTATTGAATTTCAAATACTTAAAACATCATAAACTATGACTTATCAAACTCCCCCGTGATTGAATCTTTGCTTGTCCTCAAGCAAAAGGCAAAGAACATCAGCAACACAAATTAATATTGACAAAATTTCAGATTGTATTCTTTTAAAGGCTTCGTTTTTAGAGTGCTCTTTTTCATAACCCCAACTGCTTTTTATTAAGGTTTTTCAACCCAACAACAAGTTTCATGTGAGTGTGTGTGTGGAGTCCAGCTTTTTATTGCTCCGGTGTAAAATGGTATTATGAGGAAAACAGGTTCTAACCTTAAAAGTAAACATACCGACAAAATTTCACTTCCATTTCATATAACTAAGGCTGGAATTTTTTATGGTCACTTTGTCACTTGGTGTTTATTTATTGTGGGGAACTGCAGAAACATTTTTATTTGTTTTGAGGATAACCATATCATTTCCAGGAAGTTAGTGATGGCGAGTCATACCAACCCAAGTCAATGCCTCATATTTTTGTGCTTTGACCCCTTTTTATTTATTTACACCTTATTTTGACCTCTTTGTTTCCCCACACTAACTTATACTACTTTTTATTTGAAATTTTTTAAGATAAATTTACCATTTAAAGTTAGACATTGTTCCTTAAAATACCAACCTACACACTTACTCAAAGTCTGCAACTTTGTGCATTTCTCAAAGAGAAAGTTTCACATTAAAACTGGTGCGGCTTTAGTGAATGATTTTAAAGCAAAAGGGTTTATTACAGGCATATATCATCATAAAACTAAGCCTTTAAAAAGAAAAAAATTTACAAAAATTTTGTTGCTACAATGCCTTTCGCTTAATACAAATAAAAATTCATACAAGGGGAGTTGAAAGACATTAAAAACAAACAAGACACTAAAAACAAACAAACTAATTTATTCACCCCCCATGCTTGAAACGAACATTGTCCTCAATGAATTCAAAAGTACACAATAAAATAGGGGTAAGAGAGCTCACAATTACTGAGGTTCAGGCGGAGGATACTGGATGTGGAAATGCTGCATCATCAATTCTAGCATTTGCCCTTGTCGGTAGATCTCACCACCTTGCCTAAAGATTTCAGCACCTTGCCTTTCTTTTTCAGCCTCGATCCAAGCATACCAATCAAGATTAACCGGCTCTCCGTGGACTTGTTCTTGCTCCACGTGCTCTTGCTCCATGGACTCATCTTGCACCGGGCTTTGGTGTGGCTCTTGTGGTACAACAACATTAGTATAGAGCCAATTTTGTTGATTGAAGGTGTTTGTTCTTTCTTGATTAGGTGTGATGGATCTTTCTTTGTTAATCAGTAGACAAACCTGTCCTTTTTCTCACCCCTCGCCTTAACCAAGAACATTTGCAAGCACATGTTCATGTCAATTTCCTTGTCACCCTCAACACTTGGCAACCTTGCTAATCAATCACCCAACCCAAACTTCTTAACAATATGAGTAACCATACCCCCAACTACAATTATACTCGTTCTACTCTCGGACACATGAACCAAATGACTAAGGAGGTAATGGCAAGTATTGACTAATTGATTTCTTACCATTGCCCAAAGCATAAAAAGTTCTCCTACTCTCACAGTTCCTGACTCCCATCAACCAAACAAAGTACAAGCCATGATCCTATGAATGTACCGAAAGACCGGATTTTGAATTTGGCTTGCTTTAGCGCTTCTAGCCTCAAAATGAGACTCACCGGTGATTTGACCAGAAAGCATGAGAATCATATTCCCCTGTCCTAAGTTCCTGTTTCTTAGCATTATGAATCAACCCCTCATTTTCAAAACCAAGTTTCACACAAAACTCATCAAAGGTCATCTCGTAGGTTTCATAAAAAAGCCTAAATTTCATACTAGCAATAACACCGTCCTCATCGGTAAGGACTAAGGAACTCAAAAATTCGAGGGCAATCCTCTCAAAAGTGACATGCCCAAGGTTCAAAATATCCATCCAGCCTAGTCTATTCAAAACTCTTCCACATTACCCCTAACTCCTAACCTTTCACATGTATAAAAACAGGGATACTTGGTGGCGGTGATTTTTCGGTTGAGCAGCATCTCATACACCTCCCTTTGTTCGGTATTTTCGAAAACAATGTCATGCCTATTCACTATTTGTGCCTTCCCTTTCTTCTTTCCCTTTCCACCAGAAGTTCCAACACCATCATTTTTCCTCTTATTGGGTGCCATTTTCGTATTTGACTGAGTTGACCAAAAATGAGTTTTTTGAAAATTTTGGGGGTTTTTGTGGATTGAGGGTTGGAAAAGGTAGCTTTGATGGTTGGTGTTGTGGTTTGGTCAAAGTTTTGTTGTTTGGGTGAGTGTTTGGGAAGATTATGGAGGTTTTGATGGTTGGGTTTTGGGTACACGAAATTTTTTATGAAATTAGGATGGTGGATGATTTTTTATTTTGAATGTAGGATTGTGTTTAGGATGCAATGGGTTGTTGATTTGGGGTTGGATTGGTGAAATTTGGTGAATATTTGAGGTATTTTGGGTGAGTTATGGAGGTTTTGGGAAGTTTTGGTTTTGGAGAAGATATTAAAAAGCGTCTAGGGATTATTGGTTAATCTTAATAACAAATCCTAATGTACTCAAACCTACATCTCTATCTTATGTTAAATTCATTTTCTAAAGACAAGATTCTCTTAGGTAATTCATGCTTTCACACGAACACATGAATGTATCTCAATAATAACCACACCCTATTCTCATGGTTGATTATTATATGAGACCTATTAAGTGCAAATCTTATTGTCTCAAGACACAACAAACTATTCATTTGGGGTGTTCCCATCAAGTTTTGTGATGCCTTGTCTAATCTCATTTGTTCCAATATCAAATTTCATCTTTCGATCCATCGCTTGATATTGAGATGATGAAATAATAATTATTGAACTTCACCTTTCGGTTCATCGTTTAACACTTGTTATTGAGTTTAAAAGCCATGAGATTAGATAAGAAGAATGAATTATAATAAAATAGAGTCTATGCAAGGTTTGATTAGGATTTAGTCATTAGACTTTTCCAACAATCACAAGACTAGACAAGTTTACTCACTCATGTTCATTGTAGACATTTGATAAAATATAAATGACATGAAATATAAAAGCATAAATGTAAATTGCTGAATGTAAATGTGCAGAAAAATAAAAGCAAGAAAGTAAATTGCAAGAAAGTAAACTGCAGAAAATAAAGGAAGAACAATAAGAACTTATAACAAAGTAACTTAATATTGCAAGTATTCCAATGATCCAAGATAATTACAAGTCTGATTAGAGGACCTATTTATAGCCTAGGGTCCTAGACAAAGCATTGAAGATGAATTACAAGATGAATAATGAGGAAAAACTAAGAGTTTTGTAACAGCCAAAAACTGACAGCAAAAACGCACGGTCTGAAGCTCAAACTGTGCAATTTTCAGATTCCCGGCTACAAAAACACACGGTCACTCCCAGAATGCAATTCGCCAAAACGCACGGACCGTGCGTTACATTCGACAGTGGTACACACGGTTTAGCTTCGCAAAAACGCACGGTCTAGTGCTAAAACGCACGTATCGTGCGTATCCTTCAGGATTGCCTTTTTCTTCATCCTTAGCTTAAAGGCCTTTTGTGATTTAGATTGGGGAGGTTGTCATGCTACTAGAAGATCCGTTACAAGGTTCTGCATTTTCCTCGGAAATTCTCTCATCTCATGGAAATCCAAGAAGCAAAATGTTGTCTCTAGATCATTAGTAGAATCTGAATATCGAGCAATGGCTAATACATGTTTGAAACTGACTTGGCTTCGGTTCATATTAGAAGATTTGAAAGTCCCACTGGCTGCTCCAACACCATTATTCTGTGACAACCAGGCAACTTTACATATTGCGGCAAATCCTGTATTTCATGAGCGTACAAAGCATATTGAAATAGATTGTCATATACATTAAGGGAAAAATTGCAAGCTAGTATGATTAGTCCTTCTTATGTGCCAACACAATTCCAATTAGCAGATGTGTTCGCTAAGGCTTTGGGAAAAGATCAATTTGTGACATTACGCAACAAGTTGGGACTTCACGACATTCACTCACCAACTTGAGGGGGAGTGTTGGGAAATATCTTATGCACAATTTGTATTTAATGTGTATATATGTTTTCCTTCTTTGATAGTTGACTCTATATTTATTTTTCTTTTGATTCACAATAATTTAGAATCCCACTGATGGAGGATCATGGATGTCATGCCTTAGGATTAGCATACATACTTATGTAAATATGTTATATATACGACCAAGAGGTCTATGTAGTAATATACATAACACACAAAATCTATTCCAAATTGTTCTCATATTCTATATTCATTTTTCATACTGCTATCTTAATAAGTTTGCACATGATAGAAAAAACCCCTTAACAGTTAAAAGTTAATGAAATGATTAAAGTTAAAGACTCTTATATTTAAGCTTTGAAACATCTTCATTTTAGGAGATTAATGCATTAAGTAAATTTCGGAGAGAATAACTGCATACCTAAACTTACAATTAATTGTTCTCAAGGCCAAAATAATCATAAATTATACTCCCTCTGGTCCTATATATAAGAAAAATTTTAAAAAAAATTTTGGTCCTATTTATAAGAAAATATGACAACTTTTTAGGTGTAGTTATTGCTTAAAAGACTTTTCTACCCCTTATTTAATGTTTGTCTTAATATTAGTGAATGTATTTAATGTTTCACAATTTTTTATGAGGGTATGTTTGTAAAAATATTCAAAAAGTTACACTAATTAATGACTGCATTGGTTTTAGATTTTTTTTGTTTTTCTTCTTATAATAAGGACCGGAGGGAGTATTCTCTATGCGTATTTAAAGACTCATCGAGTTCCAAGGAGGCATTAAATTCCTATGATGACATATAACATCTGCCTTCTAGATAGATCATTCAATTGAGGTGTGTAATCTTGAAAAAAGGGCGTTTTCACTTGCGAAAATGTCAAAGGGTTCGGAAAAGGTTAAAATTAAATTGAAAAAAGGGGACAAGATACCACTAACTTGTTCTGAAGATAACTCTGTTGATAATCTTCAAGAAACGAGGGAAACTTTGGAGATTCATAAGAAGTTGGGTCTTTATGCAAAGATGGAGGATAAAGTAATCATAAGGTTACAAAACCTCGATGAAGCTCAAAGAAAAGATTTACTACAAGGAGATTTCAATGATTTTTTTTGTCGTGATTTTGTCTTTTACCTCTCTGAAAATGTTTTCTTTATTATGTGTGATTATGGTCGTCTTTTTTAGGCGGTTAAAATGTGGTTTTGGTCCCTGCAAATATGTCAAGTTTTGGTTTTCGTCCCTGGTGTGCGCACCTCGTTTTTTTCCTCGGGAAAAAGACGCGCAAATCCTCCGAGGTCGTTCGCAAACGCTCGGAGGGCCTTTGTGAAGCCGCCACCAAAGTTTTTGTGTAAAGGGAACGTTGATAAACCCTTAAGTTTTTTTTTGTTGTAAAGGGAAACGATAATAAAACCCTTTACGATGAGGATAAGGATTTGGTCATCGCAACCATTGTCGGGTTCGGGAGTCGATTACGCAAGGGGAAGGTATTAGCACCCCTCACGTCCGTTGTACTCAACGGGAACCTTCTATTTGGTTAAAGCTTGAATTGTTTTTTTAATAATACTTTGCGTGCATGTTCATTTATGTTAAAAACAAATAAAGGGGGGAAAAGAGATAAAAACAAACGAAAGAAAAAAAAGTTTTTTTATTATTGCGCTTGACAAGATGTCGATCTTGCTCCTACGTATCTCCCGGTAGTCGGAGAATTCAAAGCGTACGTAGTTCTTTGGTAGAAAAACGTACATGTGTTGGTTGATTTTAAATGGACGATGTTTTAACCGAATTCTTGCGATTAAACGTAGCTTGTATGCTCGCACTTGGAGACTTATTAAGCGTTTGTTCGTGAATCACATTAGAATTGTTAAAAGGTACGTCCGTTAGAGTAAAGGGTTGAATTGGTCGCTATGGGACCAAGTGAGGTGCAATGGACTCAAACGAGTCAAACATTGACCAGTGGACTCAAACGAGTCGGGCGATTGTTCGATTGATCCACTGAGATCAAGAACGGGTACAATGGACTCGGACGAGTCGAACATTGACCGAGTGGACTCAAACGAGTCGAGGGGTTGAGTCTAATGGCCAACGGGGGACCAAAAGGTTTGGATTGACCACAAGGGGCCAAGATTTGGTTTGGTTAGGGTTGTACATATTGAAAAAAGGGAATGACGATTGTCCGAGCGACGAGACATACGTCACGCATTCGTACAATCGGGGCGATGGAGAGACATACGTCACACCATCCCTTTTTCATTCATGTTTTTGGGTTGAATCCTTTAGAAATCCCAAGGTATGTCAAAACATTTGGTTTGAAAACCCAAAATGGGAAGGTTTAGCAAATTTGCTAAAAAACGCGCAAGTTCGTCTCATTTTGCGAAAATGCGAACGTAAACGGTGTATGTTCATCTTTGAGTTTTGAACATCATGAACAATATTTATTGTTCAAGTTTAGATTGAAATGATGAACATAGCTTGTTTGTTCATGCTTGTTTGAGAGTTTGGGAAGATAACTTGTTTTGCAAGTTATCCACAAAATGGTCATACGAACTTGTGATTTTGTCAAAATTATGCAAAATCCTTGTTGTGGTTTGAAGAACATGGGTTTAAAAACTCTTAGGTTCTGAGCTCTGGGGCTAGAACCTCAAAAATTGGTCATTTTGACACAAAAACTCAGGTTCTGAGTTCTGTCATGGTCGCACTGCGACCATGACTTCGCACTGCGAAGCATGCGAAATTTTGGGTTCAGAAGCTGTTTCTGAACTTTTGTTCAGAAACAACTTCTGAACACACTCAGGACCTTATAGATGGGTGAAAAACTTTGAGTTTTTGGGGTGAAAAAGGTTGGACAAACCAGTTTTGATGTTTTGAAAACCTTGGGATTTCTTTGAAATTCAAAAGGGGTTTTTTGAATCAAATGGTTTTGAACCAAAATAGCTATGCAAACACAATTATAAATGCAAGATAAGTGCTTAGAAACTTACAGAACTCCTTAGCAAAGCTCCAGCTGCACTTGATTTGATTTGGTTAAAGGCTTTCACAAGAGGTTTGAATATTGGTGAAGGTTTTGGAACTTTGGAAAGCTTTGTGTTGGATGGATTGTTTCTGGTTATTTTGTGGAGTTTTGTAGGCTAAAATGAGTAGAGTTTCTGCTCTTGAAATGCTGTTGTTAACTGTGTTTGTATCCTTGGGCATTGCCTTCTATTTATAGGCCAAAACCAAATCTTTTTCATCATTACACAATCCCAAAATTCAGCTGATTTGTGGCCAAGATTAAGCTGAATCCCTTTGCATTAAATGCTAATGGATAGAGGCAACCTGCCTTGTACCAAGGGGCAAGATCCAGCTTGATTTCAGCCACAAATTCAACTAATTCTAGAAGGTAATGATGAAGAACAAAGCTGATTTGCAATTGGCTAATGCTTGGGGATCAATCCTTGCAATCTCAATGGTTGATCAATGAAAACGTGCACTGTAATGTGCAGAGATTGAGGGATGAAAAGGCTACTTATGGCTGGTGTGAGAGGGTGAAAAGCTGCTGCAAAACAGAGTAGGCAATCATGGTTTTTTAAGTGAAAAATCCAGCTGGTTTGACTGGTTTTGGGGGGAGCAAGCAGGAGGAAAGTCCTCAAGCAGGTGGCTGGCAACCTTGTGGTGGTTAGCAGGTCACATGGGAGGGACTAGAGCTGCCCAAGGGCAAGCCCACTTGCTTGTCACATGCTAGGTTGGAAGAAAAAGCTTCCAACCTTGGCATTAATGGCAAGTCCTTCAATTCTGGTTTGCTTGGCCCAATTAGCCATGAATGCTACTTAAAATAATTATGGAAATGATATGCAACAAATTCTGGAATTAAATCAAAGAAACCAAAAATCTGCAGAAAAATCGCAGACTTCGCAGTGCGAAGTGAGCTTCGCAGTGCGAAGTCCTCAATTTTGAAATGTTGACTTTTCTGTTGACTTTTGTTGACTTTTGACTTTTTTCCCCTCTTTGATTTTTTTTTGATTTTGTTTTAAAATGCGTAGGACAAAATTAGGGTACTACAGCTGCCCCTACTTAATTGTGTCTTCGCATAGAGTGCGTGAGTGCCGAGGGCATCTCATGAACTCTTTGCGAAGATCAATTAAGTAAAAAGAAGGACCCGAATTTTGTCCTTCGCGAAATGCAAATGCAATGGTTGGTAAAGGTTGATCGTATCCAGCCGCTAACACTGGAGGTAGATCCACTGGGGGATGAAGGTAATCTTATCTAGGCACTGCTTCTAGAGGTCGATTCCTGAGGATGGTGATTTACTCTAGGATGTCACTAGAGGTGGAACGTTGAGGTAGGTGATCTTATCTAGGTACTGCTTCTAGAGGTCGATACCTAAGATGGAGGTTTACTCTAGGTACTGCTTCTAGAGGTGGATACCTAAGCTAGGTGATCTTATTCAGGTACTGCTTCTGAATGTCGATTCCTAACGAGCTGTGATCTTATTCAGCCGCTAACACTGAAGGTCGATACACTGGGGGAGGTGATCTACTCTAGGTACTGCTTCTAGAGATCGATACCTAAACTAGGTGATCTTATTCAGGCACTGCTTCTGAATATCGATTCCTAACAGCTGCGGTCTTACCCTAAATAGGTGCCCCTGGTTGAATGTTGATGGATGTTGGTGAATATGTGATACTCACTGGAGGATCCTTGTTGAGGATGCATGTTTTATGAAATGAAATGCATGTGTATGAATGGTTTTAAATATGCATGCATGAAATGAAATAATGTTGGTTGGGTGCCGAGCAGAGTCGGTCTTTGTTTGTGGTTGTGTTCATGACAGTTGGGCTTTCTCTTTTTTGTTGGTTTTTTGGTTGGTCGGTTTGGAAGGACAAGGTCCTTTGCCTACATACCCAAATGGGATCAAAACCGGTGTAGTTCGAGCCTAAGCCCGAAGATTTGTGTGGGTTTGCCAATAATGATTGGACTTTTGTTTGGGGTTGAGACTCCCTGGGGAGTATCAATGAGGTTTGGCTTATGGGGATAAAGGATCATTTTGGAAGCATGATCGATATCCAGCCTTGTTGGTGTTTGGATGCTTAGGGTGTTTACTGGGGAATTTTGCTCCTCTTGACCCTTGGGGTTCTTGCGCTCCGCGTGCCGCGAGCTACACACTTGCCTTTGCTAAGGAGCATAAGTCCTTTGGTGCAATATTTTGGTGGGAATTACCGCAATTCTTTCAGAATTCACGAAGATTCAAAATAAAGCAAAGTTTGTTTGTTTTTTCTCTTTTTGGAAGAAAATTCTTTTGTTTATTTCCCATGTTTTAAAGCATTTTCATCATGAATAAAACAAAATTTTATGCGCTACTGAGAACATAAAATAACAAAAGGAAATTTATTCAATGCAGATTTGACCTCTTGAATGGGTAAAAATACACAAAGTGAGAAGTAGATAGAGAAAGACAAGAAAAAGCAAAAAGAAAATGTTGGTTTTGGCACAACACATGCTATTTCCTTATGACTTCGAGATTTTCGTTTGGTGGAAGATGCTGACGAGACCGATTCCTCTCCTCTTGAATCTTGTCCGGAGCTTGGATGCTGCAGTCATTGCCTTTCTTTTTTGTTAACCCCTAACTTTTGCCTGGATCGCTCTTTCGAGTTTTTCAATCCACCGGGGTGTATTTCCTTTTTTGATGTCCTTAATTTTTGCCTAGACCGCCTTTTCAGGTTTTCAATCTAGCAGGACGCTCTCTATTGCCTAAACCGCCCTTTCAGGTTTTCGATTTAGCGAGCTTTTTTTTCTTTTTCTTTAGGCATAATACCTCTTGACTGCATCGGAGTTTATTGAGAGTGGGAACTCTTCTCCGTCCATAGTGGTGATGATCAGGGCTCCGCCTGAGAAAGCTTTCTTTACCACGTACGGCCCATCATAGCTGGGAGTCCACTTCCCTCGGGGATCTTTGTGGATAGGTAATATCTTCTTGAGCACTAGGTCTCCTTCTTTGAATTCTCGAGGACGGACCTTCTTGTCGAATGCTCTCTTGAGCCTCCTTTGATAGAGTTGTCCAGTGACATATTGCCGTCAGACGCTTCTCCTCTATGAGATTCAGTTGGTCGAACCTTGTTTGGACCCATTCAGCTTCTTCTAGCTTGGTTTCCATCAAGACCCTTAGCGAAGGAATTTCCACCTCTACGGGGAGAACAGCTTCCATACCGTATACTAAGGAGAAGGGGGTTGCCCCAGTTGAAGTGCGAATGGCTGTTCTGTAGCCATGTAGCGCAAAGGGAAGCATCTCATGCCAATCCTTATATGTTGTCACCATCTTTTGGATGATCTTCTTTATGTTCTTATTGGCTGCTTCTACCCGCACCGTTCATCTTTGGTCGGGTAAGGGGAGGAATTATGGTGCTCAATCTTGAAATCTTTGCATAACTCCTTCATTGTCTTGTTGTTTAGGTTTGCCCCATTATCGGTGATGATTTTGTGGGGAGTACCATAACGGCAAATGATTTCCTTCTTGATAAATCAGGGCTACCACTTGTTTGGTTACGTTTGCATACGAAGCTGCTTCTACCCATTTGGTGAAGTAGTCGATGGCAACGAGGATGAAGCGATGTCCATTTGACGCTTTGGGCTCGATCATTCCAATCATGTCTATGCCCCACATAGAGAATGGCCAAGGTGAAGTCATGACGTTCAGTGGATTTGGCGGTACAGCACTTTGTCGGCGTAAATCTGGCACTTGTGACAAGTCTTGGCAGTAGTGGAAACAATCAGCTTCCATGGTTAACCAATAGTAGCCCGCCCTTAGGATTTTCTTTGGCCATTGCATGCCCATTAGCATGGGTTCCAAAAGATCCCTCGTGGATTTCTTTGATGAGCATGTCCGCTTCATGTTTATCCACACATCTGAGCAGGACCATGTCATAATTTCTTTTGTAGAGGGTATTTCCACTGATGAAGAACTGGGATGCCAATCTTCTGAGGGTCCTCTTGTCGGTGTGCGAGATACTTTCTGGATTACTCTTGCTCTTCGAGGTATCGCTTGATGTCGTAGAACCAAGGTTTGTTGTCAAGTCCTTTCTTCGACTGATGCGCATACAACTGGTTTGTCTCTACGATCCATCCTTATGATTGGTGCTTCGTTGTAGGAATTTACTTGGTACATTGATGATAATGTAGCCAAAGCATCTGCTACCTGATTTTCTTCTCGAGGTATGTGGTGGAAATTGATTTCATCAAAATGCTTGATCAATTCTACAACCCGGGCTTGGTAGGGAATTAAATTGGGGATGTCTCGTTTCCCATTCTCCTTTGACTGATTAGATGACTAAGGCTGAGTCACCGTATACTTCAAGGTTTTTGATCCTTAGATCAATTGCTGCTTCGAGGCCCTAGGATACATGCTTCATATTCTGCCATGTTATTGGTGCAGTCAAAGCACAACCTTGCTGTGAAGGGTTGGTATCCATTTCTTGGGGAGATTAAAACTGCTCCGATACCGTGCCCCATGGCATTTGAGGCGCCGTCGAAAGCGAGCTTCCATTGAGCTCCTGGTTCTGGTCCTTCATCATCGCTTGTGACTTCTTCGTCATTCAAAGCTACGACATCTTCGTCTGGGAAGTCGAATTGTATGGGTTGATAATCCTCCAATGGTTGGTGAGCAAGGTGCTCGGATAAAACACTCCCTTTGATGGCCTTTTGAGCAACATATTGGATGTCATACTCAGACAGCAGCATTTGCCAACGGGCTATCTTCCCTGTGAGGGCAGGCTTTTCGAAGATGTACTTGATGGGATCCATCTTCGATATCAACCAAGTTGTATGGGTCAACATGTATTGCCTTAGACGTCGAGCAGCCCATGCTAAAGCGCAGCAAGTCTTTTCAAGTGAAGTATACCTTGTTTCACAGTCGGTAAACTTCTTGCTTAGGTAGTAGATTGCGTGCTCTTTTCTTCCCGTTTCATCTTGTTGTCCTAACACACAACCCATTGATCCTTCAAGTACGGTTAGGTATAAGATGAGGGGTTTACCCGGAACCGGAGGTATTAAGATCGGTGGTTCTGCAGGTATTGTTTGATCTTGTCAAACGCTTCTTGGCAATCCTCATTCCAATGAACGGCTTGGTTTTTCCTTAGCAGCTTGAAGATTGGTTCGCAGGTAGCTGTCATGTGTGAGATGAACCTAGCGATGTAGTTCAATCTTCCTAAGAAACCCCGGACTTCTTTCTCGGTATTTGGCGCTGGCATTTCTTGGATGGCCTTCACCTTATCGGGATCCACTTCAATACCTCTTTGGCTGACGATGAAGCCCAATAATTTCCCGGATCTAACGCCAAATGTGCACTTGTTAGGATTTAAGCGCAGCTTGAACTTCCTTAGGCGTTCGAAAAGCTTTGTAGATGGACTAGATGATCCTCCTCCGTTTGGGATTTGGCAATCATATCGTCGACGTAGACCTCAATTTCCTTATGGATCATGTCATGGAAAAGAGTCACCATTGCTCTTTGGTATGTTGCCCCGGCATTTGTTAATCCGAAAGGCATTACCTTATAGCAGAATGTTCCCCATGGGGTGATGAATGTAGTTTTCTCCATGTCCTCTGGAGCCATCTTGATTTGGTTATATCCCGAGAAACCATCCATAAAGGAAAAGACTGAGAATTGGGCTGTGTTGTCCACCAATATGTCGATGTGTGGTAGCGGGAAATCATCCTTTGGGCTTGCTTTATTCAAGTCCCGATAATCCACACACATTCTCACCTTGCCATCCTTCTTCGGAACTGGCACAATGTTGCAACCCATGTCGGATACTTGGTTACGGCTAAGAAACCGGCATCGAATTGCTTTTTGACCTCCTCTCTGATCTTGAGAGCCATATCGGGTCGTTCTTCTCAATTTCTGCTTCACTGGCGGGCATTCCGGCTTGAGTGGCAGCTTGTGTACAACGATGTTAGGGTCTAAACCCGGCATGTCTTGATACGACCAAGCGAATACGTCCACGTACTCTTGCAGAAGCTTGATCAACTTTCCTTTCACACCCTCGTGCAGGGAGGCTCCTATCTTGACCTCTTTCTTATCCTCTTCGGTCCCCAAGTTGACCTTTTCAACTGATTCTTGGTGAGGTTGTATTACCCTATCCCCTTGATTTGCAAGTCTAGACAATTCTTTCAGGCGGTTCATTAATCGTCCTCTTCATCATCTTCCGTTTGTTAATCGGGAAATCGAAGTCATAAGGGTTTTAAGGCAGTGTTGTTTTTGGAGGGTGGATTTGTAGATCTGCATGAGTCTGATTTTTTTTAGGCCTTTTTGTACAAAAATTTTTTTCAAACAAATGCAAAAAGAAAAAGACTCAAATGAACATAAAAGAGTGCTTTTATTCATGATTGTAAACAACTTTTAAAACATGGGGGCCCCACACGACTTATCATTTGCCTTGGGCAGAGCTAAATGATTTTTTTATTAAAAAGTAAAAAACAAACAAACATGGTTTATTACTGATCCTGGTAATGATCTCGGGAATTGCCGATAGCCCTCCAATTGTTCAAAGCTTCCTCCGAAGCTGCAACGATACACCAAACAGGCACGTCTTCGTCTACATCTTCGAGTAGAGCCACTTGATCTCATGGATAAACCCCGCACTGATGAATGTTTCCGAAAAGGTGGGAGGATCCCTTGCTTTGAAGGCTTTGAGAAGTTTCGGCTGATGGATGATACCCCAACCCGAAGCGATTTTTTCTTTTCTCCGGTATTGTCAACTAACCTTGCCCCCATCGGTGGGTCGGCTCTTTCTAGGGCCTTTCTATCGCCCCTCCATGATTTGACATGGCTGTCCTCGCTCTGCCTTGGGCTTCGAGCTCCAATGTCACGACATTAGCCAACTTTCCAAAAGATTTGGAATGGCACGTCCACAGCTATACTTCATCCGTTTCTATATACGAAAGATGCGAGATGGCTTACCATCATGTCCTCTTGCCCGGAAAACTACAATCATTTGGTTATCAATGATGAATTTCAGCTTCTGGTGCAGGGTAGAGGTAATGGCTCCGGCCGCATGGATCCATGGTCGTCCGAGAAGACAACTGTATGTTGGATTAATATCCATGACTTGGAAGGTTATGGTGAAAACCTTAGGTCCGATTTGGACCGGTAAGTCGATCTCCCCTATGACGGCTCTTCTTGACCCATCGAAAGCTTTTACGACCAAGGCGCTAGGCTTCATTACGGTCCCTTCACATGATAGTTTGAGAAGGGTAGTCTTGGGCATGACATTCAATGATGACCCCGTGTCCACTAGCACTCTTGAGAGGATGTGGTCCATGCATTTCGGAGATATGTAAGGCGCGGTTATGAATGTGCCCCTCGTCGGGTAGCTCATCGCCATTGAAACCCAAGTACCTACTTGAGGTGATATTTCCGACTATCCCGTCGAATTGGTCCACCGGAATGTCCTTGGTGACATGTGCCTCACTGAGGATCCGCAGTAGTGCTTCTCGGTGTGCTTCCGAGCTGAGTAGTAAGGATAGCATGGAGATCTTGGAGGGAGTTTGACCTAGCTGGTCAATGATCTTGTACTCGCTCTTTTGGATTATCCTTAGGAACTCTTCGGCCTCTTTTTGCGGGATTGTCTTTTGAGAAGGCCCCGCTTGGTTCTCTTTTTCCTCCACGCTCTTTTCTTTGAGCGGCTCCTTTGGTAGTACAGCTGGCGTCTTCCCGAGTTCTTTCGGAGCGAAGACTCTACCACTTCTAGTCATTCCTCCAACACCGGTAATGTTAGTGATGCTGGGCTCAATTTTGGCTAGTGGTTTTCCTTCCACATAGGCCACAGGTTGGTAATTCCATGGTACCCTCTTTGTGCTTTCAAAAGAGAAGGGTGCAGGTACGTGGAATGTTATGGGTTGTATTGGCATTGGTACCTCTCTCCTTTGGTATGGAATCTCGAGAGGTTTTGGGCTGTTAGACTCTAAGGTAGCAATGTCCGTGCCATCCTTTATATAACCAATTTGGATCCAACCTTGGTCCATTAACTCTTGAAGACAGCTCCTCAACTCTTCGCACTCATTCGGGTTGACCTTGCAGGCTTCACAGTTGGCGTGCATTTCCTCGAACAGTCCAAAGCCGGTTAAACGCTCCCTTATGGTTGACAGGGGAGTTTTAACATTGGATACCCTTTTGACTGGACCAAAGTCCTCTTGTTCCTCCACCGCATTTACAGAGGGACCCGCATGCCCCGGCAATGGGTTGTTCTTCACATTGGGGCTTTCCTCTTTGAAGGATAACAGCTTCTTGTCAATAAGATCCTGCACCTTGTGTTTGAAAACTCTACAGTTTTCGACATTGTGCCCCACGGATCCTGCGTGGAAATCGCACTTGGCATTTGCGTCGTACCACTGTGGATATGGTGGCGACATTGGTGGTAGTAGTCTTGTCTCGACCATACCCTTTTGGATTAGGTATGGCAGGATTTGACCATAAGACATGGGTACAGGATCAAACTGCCTATTAAAATAACTGTTCCTCGAGCTCGCTTGATTCCTTGGTGGGTACCCGCCTTGTTGCTGTTGCTGTTGATTTTGCTGCGGCAACACTACTGGTTGTCGAGGTGGAGTTGCGGGAATTACTTGAGGTGAGTAACGCCCTTGAGCCGTTGCTGCTGCCACATAAGGATAGTGGTAGTGAGGCATTTGATTCGGTGGTGGGTAGGATGGTCCCATTAGAACGGCATTTGTCTCCCCCTCTTTCTTTTTTGTGAAAGTTGCTGGGTGGGCTTCTAGCTCCACTTTGAGCTTCTGAAGAGCCTTGGATTTTTCCTCTCTTCACCCCCCGTCTTCTATTCTTTCACCGACCTGACTAGATCGGAGAAACCGGCAGACGTGCTTCCAATCATCTTGTCGTAATATGGGCCTTGAGTGTGCCCATAAAGGTGTCGACAAGTTCTCTTTCCAATAGTGGTGGTTGCACACGAGAAGCTAGTTCTCTCCACCGCTGAGCGTACTCCTTAAATGACTCATTGCTTCTTTGTAGGAGGTTTTGTAGTTGCATCCTATTTGGAGCCATGTCCAAATCTATATTTGTATGATGCTTTAGGAAGGCATCGGCTAGATCCTTCCAAGTTTGGACATGGGTACGCTCGAGCGCATGTAACCAATCCAAGGACGCTCCGCTTAAGCTATCTTGAAACACCATGCACCATGAGTTTCTCGTTCATTGCGTAAAGCCGCAATCTTCCTACAGAACATCCTTAGATGGTTCCGAGGGCATTGAATTCCTTTGTATTTCTCGAAGTCCGGTGCTTTGAAACTTCGGAAGGAATTACCACGTCGGGCAACTAGCACATATCCAAGGCATTGTGGGCACCATATGAGCCGAACCCTTCGACAGCTTTCAACCTTTCTTCCAAACTCGATATGTAACGACCCTATTTTCGTATATTATATTTCTATATATTTTATTTTATGGATTTGCATTTATAAATATTTTCTAGTAATCGAGGAATACTTATTTAGCGCGAAGATAAGTTCGTAATCGAGTTTTTTCGAGGTTTTGGGCCAAGAGGGTGAATAGTATTGGCTTTTTAAGTTTATGAGTAGAAATGATCAAGTGGTTATGATAGTAGTAAGCTTGGATTGGATTGAAAAGGCTAGGATTGGTCCTTGAGAGTTAGTAAGGAATGGAATGACCAAGATTAATTGGATTGGATTTAAGAGATTAACACAAGGACTTTTTGAATCACTATTCATTGCTTTTTGGAGAAGAAGAAAACGTGGAAGAAGAGAAGGAGGAGAGCAAGAGGAAAGCTAGGGCAAGAGATTTTGTGAAGAAAAGCTTGGAATTTCTGTAGATTCTTTGATTGTGAGGTAAGAGAGTTAGTATTACTTGATCAAAGTGATTAAGAGAAGGGGGAGTGAGCGGAATGTCTATTTCTCCATCCCCAAACTTCTCCTTCACTTTGTCTAGGTTTTTATAGAAAGTTGTTATGGTTTTAAAGTTGTTAATGATTATGTTTTGGCTTGCTTGAATGCTAAGTGATGTTGCTAGCATGATTTTGTTGAAGTTATAGTGTCTTGAATTCATAAGAAAAGTTATGAGAAGTTGGTGTTTTAAACCCTAATTTCTATGCGAGGATGCAATCCTTGCTTGTAATTGTTTTTAAAGGATGTTTTATGATGGAAAGTTGTTTTTAACAAGTTATGGAAGTTGGGTGGTTAACCTTGAATGGGCTAAAATGGTGGAAAAATCAACATTTTTACATGACTGTTGTACTGATACGGTCGCTTGTAGCGACCAGGATCGCTTGTAGCGACCAGACAGGATAATTCCCTGCCTATCTGCGCTAATTGAAGCGACCACACTGGCGCTTTGTAGCGACCAGGCTCGCTTTGTAGCGACCAAGGGCTCGCTTTGTAGCGACCAACCCTGAACAGGCCAACTTTGTTGAGGTGTTCTGGAGGTCCTGGTGCGCGCGGGAGGCTTTTTGCTACTGCATTCTCATATTATGTTTTGGAAACCTTGCCCACCATTTTTAACTTATTCTTAATGTTTTCTAAAGATTATTGTTTCAAGAAAAGCTTGAGTAAACCCTAGCATGTGTGTGGGATTATCAAAGTGTGTGGGTCTTCCTTGAAACCCTTATGTGTTTGAGATTGTTGAACATGGTTGAGTATATACATGTTGTGTTTATGATTGGCCATGAGAGCCTAGTAGTTGTTGTTGTTGTGATGTTGTGATAATTATCAGAGTGCTGATAATTTAGTGGTTGTGTTTGTTGTTGTTGTTGTTGTGATAATTATCAGAGTGCTGATAATTAGTTTGTATTAGTAAGTATCATATATTACTAAGTGAATCATCATGCATTTCATGATTGTATGATATCCGTGTGCGGATAAGAAATCCAAGAGTGCTTGGTTATCAAGAGTGCTTGATAAGGATATAAGTTTATCCAAAATGATTTGGTACCAACATGCATTAGTGAATGCATTTTGAGGCATGCATCCTTTGTTGACATTATGTGTGCATAATGATTGTTAAGTGATAATTGTTATTGATGAGCTTTGTGACATTATGTGTGCATAATGATTGTTAAGTGATAATTGTTATTGATGAGCTTTGTGACATTAGGTGTGCATAATGATTGTTAAGTGATAATTGTTATTGATGAGCTTTGTGACATTATGTGTGCATAATGATTGTTAAGTGATAATTGTTATTGATGAGCTTTGTGACATTATGTGTGCATAATGATTGTTAAGTGATAATTGTTATTGATGAAGCTTTGTGACATTATGTGTGCATAATGATTGTTAAGTGGTAATTGTTATTGATGAGTTTGTGCGTTGTCAATTATGTGTTGTGAATTTTGGTTATGTATAATAATGTGTTATTTATACATGTTTATTGGTTGTGATACTAACACTCTCTGTTTTGTGTGATGTGCTGGATCTTTGGGGATCCAGATTATCAGGTTGGCGAGGCTATCGTTGAGGAATAGCCCTTTGCTGTCTAGGAGCTTTTGTAGTGGTGAGGGCATAGCTAGCTATCCTTACATTTTTGGTACTAGGTGTTGTATCCTAGTTAGAGTCTAGGGCTCTGATATTTGTAACACCATTTTGGGTATCTGAACGTTTATGTATAGATTTTGGCAATGGTCTCTGTTGTAGAATTGCCTATTTTGAAATCTTATGTATATATTTTTTGTGTATATATATGCATGCTTGGTTATAAGCTGTGTCTTGTTGTTTTTCCGCTGCTGATTGTGAATCAAATATGTTTTGATTTCTGTTGATGTTTATGAAAATGAGTTTTCATCATGTTGTAACTTCCTATGTCCTTAACGTTTTCTTTATTAAAGTTAATAATCGGCGGTTAAGGGTTAGGGTGTTTACAATAGTTGGTATCAGAGCAGGTCGATCCATTGGATCAATTAAGTTTAGTATACCCTTGTGTAACATGTGTTTTCTTAAACACTTTGTTCTCACTTGTGTTATGTGATGTTTGGTAGTGTGTGGATATGGCGCAACGAGCACTTGCGGATGCGATGGAGCGGGATGGCGGATGCCATGGCTCAGGATGCTGCTAGTAGGACTGCGGATAGAGCCGCACAACAAGCTAGAGGAGGCGGAGATGATGAGCTGAGACTCGAGAGGTTTATTGAACAACAAACCGCCTATCTTCAAGGGAGGATACGATCCAGATGGAGCTCAGACTTGGTTGGAAGGGATTGAGAGAATTTTTTGGGGCTATGCGTTGTCTGGATGCGCATAAGGTATTGCTAGGAGCGTATGTTCTCCATGATGAGGCTGATCATTGGTGGGGAAACGCTAGTCAGAGGTTAGGAGCTGGTGGAGCTTTAATTACTTGGGCTCGTTTCCGGAGAGAGAGGTTCTTAACCAAGTATTTTCCGGCAGCCGAGAGGAAACCGTAAGGTGATTGAGTTCATGGAGCTCAAGCAAGGGAGTTTATCTGTTTCTGAATATGCGGCCAAGTTGAAGATTTGTGTCGTTTTGCTCCTCATTTATAACACGTGGAGCTGAGGAAGACAAGTGTTGTAAAGTTGAAAATGGCTGAGGGCCAGATATCAAGCAGTTGATTGGGTTTTTAGCGAGATCAGAAATTTCCGATGTTGGTGAATAAGAGCCGAATATGTGAGAAGGATGGTAAAGCCTAAAGCTAATTACTACAAAGCCGCGAATGAGAAGAGGGGAAAGGACATGGCTAGAGGAAAACCGTTATGGTAGAGGTGGGAAGAGAAGGAAAGAAACAAGATGAAGGTGGGAGTAGTGGTGGCAAGTTTGGAGGTAATAGGAATTGCTTTAAGTGTGGACAACCGGGACATCGTTATTTTTGAGTGCCCGAAGAATGATGGAAAATGTTTTAAGTGTGGTGATCCTAACCACAAAGCTGATCAGTGCAAAGAAGGGTATTGTGTGCTTCAACTGCAAGGAGGAAGCGGGTCATAAGAGCAACGTGTGTAAGAAGCCTAGAGCGGCTGGAGGAAAGTGTTTGCTTTAGATGGTGGTGATGCGAAGGCGGACAACTTGATCAGAGGGGTACATGCTTTATCAATAATACTCCTTTGTCTGCTATTATGATACGGGTGCTACCACATTCGTTTATTTCTGTGGATTGTGTTGAAAGGTTGGGTCTTAGAGTAGAGAATATGATGGGACGCATGGTTATAGAAACGCCTGCAAGTGGTTCAGTATCGACTACGCTAGTTTGTGTTGATTGTCCAGTCATTATGTATGGTCGACACTTTGGTATGGATTTAGTCTGCATTCCGTTGAGCGGAATAGATGTTATCTTTGGTATGAACTGGTTAGAATTTAATCGGGTTCATATCAACTGTGGTAAGAGGACGGTTAAGTTTCCAAGACCGGAGCCAGAGTTGTGTTCAAAGCTTATGTGTTGTCGAGAAGTGGTAAGATCAGTGAAAGCTCAAGAGAACGTGTTTGCTATGTTTGCTTCGTGAGGGTGGAAGAGAAGAATGAGATTGATGAGTTGCCGGTGGTGCGTGATTTCACAGATGTTTTTCCAGATGACATTTTGGATTTACCACCCGAGAGAGAGGTGAATTCGCAATTGACATCGTACCTGGCACTAGTCCAATATCAATGGCGCCGTATCGTATGTCAGCCTGCTGAACTAGAGAAGTTGAAGGAACAATTGGAGGAATTGTTAGAGAAAAAGGTTTGTAAGACCGAGTGTATCGCCGTGGGGTGCGCCGGTTCTGTTGGTAAAGAAGAAAGATGGTAGTATGCGTCTGTGCATCGATTATCGTCAGTTGAATAAAGCAACTATCAAGAACAAGTATCCACTTCCGAGGATAGATGATTTGATGGATCAGTTAGTGGGAGGCCTGTGTGTTCAGCAAGATTGATTTGAGATCGGGATATCATCAGATAAGATGTTAAGGCGGAGGATATACCGAAGACTGCTTTCCGGACAAGGTATGGTCACTACGAGTACGCTGTTATGCCTTTCGGAGTTACTAATGCACCTGGAGTGTTTATGGAATATATGAATCGTATATTTCATTCCTTTTTGGATCGATTCGTGGTGGTCTTCATAGACGATATTTTGGTATACTCGAAGACGGAAGAGGAACATGCCGAGCATTTGAGGATTGTGTTGGAGGTGTTGCGCGAAAAGAAGCTTTATGCAAAATTTTCTAAGTGTGAATTTTGGTTGCATGAAGTTAGCTTTTTGGGTCACGTCATTTCAAGTGGTGGTATAGCAGTGGATCCTGCTAAGGTAGAAGCCGTGCAAGATTGGGGAACGCCGGAGTCTGTTACTGAGATCCGAAGTTTTCTTGGTTTGGCCGGTTACTATCGGAGGTTCATCGAAGGATTTTCAAAGTTGGCGTTTGCCGTTGACACAGTTGACTAGGAAGGGGTCAAGCTTTCATTTGGGATGACAAGTGTGAGCAGAGTTTCCAAGAGCTGAAGAGGAGGTTGACATCTGCACCTGTGCTAATTCTGCCAAATCCGAAGGAACCGTTCGTGGTTTATTGTGATGCGTCGAAGATGGGTCTAGGTGGTGTGTGATGCAGAGGGGGACAAGTTGTTGCTTATGCATCAAGACAGCTGAAGATTCATGAGAGGAACTATCCTACGCATGATTTGGAGCTAGCTGCTGTTGTGTTTGTTCTCAAGATTTGGAGCGGCACTACTTGTATGGGTCAAGATTCGAGGTTTTTCAGCGATCACAAGAGTCTGAAATACTTGTTTGATCAGAAGGAGCTTAATATGAGGCAAAGAAGATGGTTAGAGTTTCTTAAGGGACTATGATTTCGAGTTGAACTATCACCCGGGTAAGGCTAATGTGGTAGCCGATGCGTTGAGTAGGAAGTCCACTGCATATGTCTTCTTTGATGGCGAAGGAACTAAGATTGATTTGAAGAGTTTAGAGACCTCAGTTTGGTTTGTGAAAGGACAACCAGAAGCGTGAAGCTAGGAATGTTGAGATTGACGAATGATTTTCTTGAAGAGGTTGTGGAAAAGCAAAAGTCTGATGTGAAATTGATGAAGCTTAAGACGCTCATCGAGCAAGGGAAAAAGGTAAACGTTGAGATCGATGAGAAAGGCATGATGAGATGTCAAGGAAGGTTATGTGTACCTGATGTGCCTGAGCTGAAGCGGATGATCTTGGAGGAAGGTCACAGAAGCAACTTAAGTATTCATCCTGGTGTTACTAAGATGTATCAAGATCTGAGGAAAATGTTTTGGTGGCCGGGGATGAAGAAAGAGATCGCCGAGTTTGTTTTCGCGTGTTTGACTTGTCAGAAGTCCAAGGTGGAGCATCAGAAGCCGTCGGGGCTATTGCAACCTATGTTTATTCCAGAGTGGAAATGGGATAGTATTGCGATGGATTTTGTAAGCGGTTTGCCGAAGACGTCGAAAGGTAACAATATGATTTGGGTAGTTGTCGACAGGTTGACAAAGTCTGCTCATTTCATAGCTATCAAGACCGGTATGCTAGTACCGAAGTTGGCTGAGATTTATGTCGAGCAAATCGTGAGATTGCATGGAATTCCGTCAAGTATTGTATCAGATCGAGATCCCCGTTTACTTCAAGGTTTTGGGAGAGTTTGCAAGAGGCGTTGGGGACTAAGTTGCGGATGAGTTCTGCTTATCACCCGCAGACGGATGGTCAGTCGGAGAGGACGATTCAATCATTGGAGGATTTATTAAGATCGTGCATTTTGGAACAAGGAGTGAGTTGGGAAACTTGCTTACCATTGATTGAGTTTACGTATAACAACAGTTTTCATTCGAGCATTGGTATGGCACCTTTTGAAGCGTTGTATGGGAGAAGATGTAGGACACCTTTGTGTTGGTTTGAATCGGGGGAAAGTGTGGTGCTTGGACCTGAGATTGTGCAACAAACGACCGAGAAGATCAAGATGATCCAAGAGAAGATGAGAGCGTCGCAGAGTCGCCAGAAGAGCTATGCCGACAAGAGAAGGAAGGATATAGAATTTCAAGAAGGAGATCATGTGTTTCTAAGAGTTACATCGACTACGGGTATTGGAAGGGCTTTGAAATCGAAGAAGTTAGCATCGAGGTTCATTGGTCCATATCAGATTTTGAAGAGGATTGGGAAGGTGGCGTATAGGATTGCGTTACCTCCGTCGTTGTCAAATCTACATGATGTTTTTCACGTGTCTCAATTAAGGAAATACGTATCGGATCCGTCACATGTGATTGAGTCGGACGAGATACAAGTGAGAGAGAATTTAACGGTTACAACGGTACCCTTAAGGATTGAAGGACAAGAGATGAAGAGGCTCAGAAACAAAGAGATTTCATCGGTGAAAGTCGTTTGGGGAGGCCCAGCCGGTGAATATGCGACGTGGGAGCTCGAGAGCAAGATGAGGGATTCCTATCCAGAGTTGTTTTCAGGTATTTTCGAGGGCGAAAATTCTTTTAGGGGGGTAGAGTTGTAACGACCCTATTTTCGTATATTATATTTCTATATATTTTATTTTATGGATTTGCATTTATAAATATTTTCTAGTAATCGAGGAATAATTATTTAGCGCGAAGATAAGTTCGTAATCGAGTTTTTTAGAGTTTTGGGCCAAGAGGGGTGAATAGTATTGGGCTTTTAAGTTTATGAGTAGAAATGATCAAGTGGTTATGATAGTAGTAAGCTTGGATTGGATTGAAAGGCTAGGATTGGTCCTTGAGAGTTAGTAAGGAATGGATGACCAAGATTAATTGGATTGGATTATAAGAGATTAACACAAGACTTTTTGAATCACTATTCATTGCTTTTTGGAGAAGAAGAAAACGTGGAAGAAGAGAAGGAGGAGAGCAAGAGGAAAGCTAGGGCAAGAGATTTTGTGAAGAAAAGCTTGGAATTTCTGTAGATTCTTTGATTGTGAGGTAAGAGAGTTAGTATTACTTGATCACAAGTGATTAAGAGAAGGGGAGAATGTCTATTTCTCCATCCCAAACTTCTCCTTCACTTTGTCTAGGTTTTTATAGAAAGTTGTTATGGTTTAAAGTTGTTAATGATTATGTTTTGCTTGCTTGAATGCTAAGTGATGTTGCTAGCATGATTTTGTTGAAGTTATAGTGTCTTGAATTCATAAGAAAAGTTATGAGAAGTTGGTGTTTTAAACCCTAATTTCTATGCGAGATGCAATCCTTGCTTGTAATTGTTTTTAAAGGATGTTTTATGATGGAAAGTTGTTTTTAACAAGTTCTGGAAGTTGGGTAACCTTGAATGGGCTAAAATGGTGGAAAAAATCACATTTTTACATGACTGTGTACTGATACGGTCGCTTGTAGCGACCAGGCTCGCTTGTAGCGACCAGACAGGATAATTCCCTGCCTATCTGCGCTTGAAGCGACCACACTGGCGCTTGTAGCGACCAACCCTGAACAGGCCAACTTTGTTGAGTTGTTCTGGAGGTCCTGGTGCGCGCGGGGATGGCTTTTTGCTACTGCATTCTCATATTATGTTTTGGAAACCTTGCCCACCATTTTAACTTATTCTTAATGTTTTCTAAAGATTATTTGTTTCAAGAAAAGCTTGAGTAAAACCCTAGCATGTGTGTGGGATTATCAAAGTGTGTGGGTCTTCCTTGAAACCCTTATGTGTTTGAGATTGTTGAACATGGTTGAGTATATACATGTTGTGTTTATGATTTGGCCATGAGAGCCTAGTAGTTGTTGTTGTTGTTGATGTTGTGATAATTATCAGAGTGCTGATAATTTAGTGGTTGTGTTTGTTGTTGTTGTTGTTGTTGTGATAATTATCAGAGTGCTGATAATTAGTTGTATTAGTAAGTATCATATATTTACTAAGTGAATCATCATGCATTTCATGATTGTATGATATCCGTGTGCGGATAAGAAATCCAAGAGTGCTTGGTTATCAAGAGTGCTTGATAAGGATATAAGTTTATCCAAAATGATTTGGTACCACATGCATTAGTGAATGCATTTTGAGGCATGCATCCTTTGTGACATTATGTGTGCATAATGATTGTTAAGTGATAATTGTTATTGATGAGCTTTGTGACATTATGTGTGCATAATGATTGTTAAGTGATAATTGTTATTGATGAGCTTTGTGACATTATGTGTGCATAATGATTGTTAAGTGATAATTGTTATTGATGAGCTTTGTGACATTATGTGTGCATAATGATTGTTAAGTGATAATTGTTATTGATGAGCTTTGTGACATTATGTGTGCATAATGATTGTTAAGTGATAATTGTTATTGATGAGCTTTGTGACATTATGTGTGCATAATGATTGTTAAGTGGTAATTGTTATTGATGAGTTTGTGCGTTGTCAATTATGTGTTGTGAATTTTGGTTATGTATAATAATGTGTTATTTATACATGTTTATTGGTTGTGATACTAACACTCTCTGTTTTGTGTGATGTGCTGGATCTTTGGGGATCCAGATTATCAGGTTGGCGAGGCTATCGTTGAGGAATAGCCCTTTGCTGTCTAGGAGCTTTTGTAGTGGTGAGGGCATAGCTTAGCTATCCTTACATTTTTGGTACTAGGTGTTGTATCCTAGTTAGAGTCTAGGGCTCTGATATTTGTAACACCATTTTGGGTATCTGAACGTTTATGTATAGATTTTGGCAATGGTCTCTGTTGTAGAATTGCCTATTTTGAAATCTTATGTATATATTTTTGTGTATATATATGCATGCTTGGTTATAAGCTGTGTTTGTTGTTTTTTTCCGCTGCTGATTGTGAATCAAATATGTTTTGATTTCTGTTGATGTTTATGAAAATGAGTTTTCATCATGTTGTAACTTCCTATGTCCTTAACGTTTTCTTTATTAAAGTTAATAATCGGCGGTTAAGGGTTAGGGTGTTACACGATACATTTGGGTGGTATCATTGTCTTGGTGGGTGGTGTCGGGAGCAGATTGCCTTAGCTGGCTATTTTCCACATCGTGGGGAATTACTTCATGCTGAGTAGTGGAGGTTCCTTGAGGACGACGCTCTTCATTCCTTACGGGGATTGTGAGCGGTGGTGGAGGTGGTCCTTGACCCTCATTTTCGAAGGGTGGGGTATAATTCACAGGTAAACCATAAGGAGGCCATTGCACATTGGATGCATCCGTTGTTGGGCGAGGGTGGCTTTCTCGTGCCGATAGAGCTTGCATTAACTCTAGCATCTGCTCCATCTTTCCCTTTATTCCATCAACCTCTTCTCTCAAAGCCGCTTGAGTTTGTTCCAAATTGTCCATGATCCTTTGTTTGTTAGCTCGTGTTCCGTACGAGTGTTGAGTATCTGGTTCTTGGACCGAGGGCTTTCGGGGTTTTCGGGCTATGATTGCTTTGAACTGTTTAAATGGGCATGAATGAGTTTTTTTTGAAAAATGCATGAAGATGCATGTGGATGTATGTATGCTATGAGTATGCAAAATATGCGTTTTTTTTTTTTATTTTGCTTTATGGAGTTTAAAGGTGCACGATTAATATTAGCAATTCAAAATATTAAACCGGGAAATTGATTATACTTCAAAATATATTTGATTAAATAACATTTGTTTACAAAGTGTAACTAATGCTATTACAAATCAACTAGCCGCTCGCTTCTCGGCTTTGCTCATCTCCTCCCTATAGAAATCTATGGTGTCCTTGCAGAACTTCATAAACTTCCGGATCTCCATAGGGATGACAAAGTAGGGCATGACCATCTCGGCCTCCGCTAGCTTCTTTGGAAGTTGGGTGATCACCAAATTTGAGAATGCGACCAATTTAGTGAAATCCTCACTTAATCGGGTGGCGTCTTGCCATACATACTCAATCACTTCCTTGCGCTGGTCTAGCTTGACTCTTGCACTTCTAATTTCATCGTGTAGTCGTGCAATGTGGTCCCCATGAGCTCTTGCAATCTTATCGAAGTACTCTTCGAATTTCTTGATGTCTTCTTCGAGAAGATTGCACTTTAGCCTCCCTTGATGAGAGAGACTCTCATGTCTTTGCCGCTGGACGCGTTCGGCTTGAAGCTGCTCTTTGTAGTCTTTCACTACTTCTTGGAGCTGTTGATTTTTCTCTTGAAATTTCAACCTCCATTTCCGTTGAGCTTCGATGGCTAGTTCGCCAAACTTCTTGAGCTCTTGGTTGGAATGTAAGATTCTTTCCAACTCTTCGTCCTTGGCCACAAGGTTGGCATCCGCACTAACCAAGCCGCCTCCTATCCAATCCCTTTTTCCTTCGGAGGTTTTTAACCGTTTTTGGCATACTAGGAGAGAATGTGATACTTCATCACGATCTCTCTTCGTCCTAGTAATTTCTCCTAAAGCTTGGAGGTGCTTCAATTCTAAGTCTCCGTTTTTGTTTTGGAGTTCTTGAATTTTAGCCTTGAGGTCCTCCACTTCTTTGTTGGGAATGATTGCAATAGGTTTAGGTGTAGGAGGTTTTGGAGGGTTTATGACCACGAAGGGTAACTTGATTGCTTTGACCCTCTCCTTCACCCATTGAGTATAAAGGGGTTTGGCGACACAGTTTCTCTTGCCGACCTTTCCCTTGCGTACTTGGCTCCATGCTCCCCGGATTCTCTCTAGCAATGCCGGGTCTTGATCGCCTTCCCTTAAGTAGAAAGCCTCCAACAAAAGGTCGTTAGGTTTATCTTCCATTGAAAAACCTAGTTGTCGGAGAGAGAGGACCGGATTGTAATTAATACATCCCTTAGTACCAATGAGGGGTATGTTGGGGAAGTCCCCGCAGCTGAGGATAATTTCCGGGTCCTCTAAGTTTGGTGAAAACCAATGGATGTCCTTCTCGGCGAGGGTTGTCATCCGTTGCGACCATTTGAGCTTGGCCCGGTTTTCCACAAAGTCTCGGTTTCTTGGCATGTGGGACATCATCCAAATTTGCACCACGGGAGTGCAACAAGTAATTTTGCGTCCCCTTGCTTGTTCATGCCTTGAGTAGAGGGTATGATAAAAATCCGCTAAGATTGTAGGAACTGGATTTTTAGTCATAAACACCTCTAGAGCCGGAAAGTCTACGAAATCATCCATGTTGGGGAATAAGACAATCCCGTAGACTAAGAGGGCTAAGATGGCGTTGAATGCCATTACCTCTTTGTTGGCTAGTAAATCCCGAGCTTTGGCTTCCAAAAACTTTCTTGAAAATCCCTTAAGGTTCCCTCTAACTTCCAAGTTAGATGCCACTTCTTGGGTGTCGAGGTATAAGGATTCGGCGATGGCTTCAAATGTGGGATCCCTTCCCGGACCGAGATAGAGTTCATGACCTTTCATGCTACAACCCAAAATCTTCTCAAACTCTTCCAATGTTGGTGCTAGTTGGAAGTCTTGAAACGTGAAGCACCGTAGAGGTGGGTCGAAGAATTGCGCCAAAGTGGTTAAGGCGGTTGAATCTATTCTCACGGGTAAAAGATCAAGGATTAGCCCATAGCTTGCCTCGAAGATGTTCTTGTGGACCGAAGAGAGCCTCTTGCTTAGAGCTAATAAACTTTCCACCCTAGGAGCTTTAATTTTGAAGGCGAGCGTATTCTTGTTCCCGGAATCCATATTTCTTTTTTTGCTAATATTTGTTCGTTCTTTTTAAACTCCTATAAAGCAAAACGATGCGAAAATTACTTTCATGAATGCAAATGTTATGCAAGGGTATGGTTTATGAAGGTTCGGAACTTCCCCCCATCCTCACATGTAGGCTCTAAATGGTGAAATATCCTAAGAAGAGGTCCTTAGAGTCATAGACCTCACATGGAATTAGGGTTGTCTATGGACATACGTCGACATGACTTCAATTAATTCCACGTGAAAATCTCATCTAAGCGGGGTTGGACATCCTACCTCACGGACATACGTCAACGCGGGCTTCCGCACACAACCTCCTTCTAACTTAGTTTTTTTCTCAAGCTCGGGTAGAGAGCCTCGCACGTCCGGCATTAACCCGAACAATGTGGAGTAACATCACTCAAGTAACCCCCGCATTTGATATATATAATATGAATATAAAGCAGATAAAGCAGATATAAACATACAACATAAATATAACATGTATGAATAAAATAAATAAACATGGCACGCAAAGAAAATAAAACAATTGGCTCTAAACCAAATAGGTTCGGCTTGACTCGCTAGTGGGAACAGGGTCCCCAGTGAAGTCGCCAGCTGTGCGCACCTCGTTTTTTTCCTCGGGAAAAAGACGCGCAAATCCTCCGGGGTCGTTCGCAAACGCTCGGAGGGCCTTTGTGAAGCCGCCACCAAAGTTTTTGTGTAAAGGGAACGTTGATAAACCCTTAAGTTTTTTTTTGTTGTAAAGGGAAACGATAATAAAACCCTTTAGACGATGAGGATAAGGATTTGGTCATCGCAACCATTGTCGGGTTCGGGAGTCGATTACGCAAGGGGAAGGTATTAGCACCCCTCACGTCCGTTGTACTCAACGGGAACCTTCTATTTGGTCAAAGCTTAAATTGTTTTTTTTTAATACTTTGCGTGCATGTTCATTTATGTTAAAACATAATAAAAGGGGGGAAAAGAGATAAAAACAAACGAAAGAAAAAAAGTTTTTTTATTATTGCGCTTGACAAGATGTCGATCTTGCTCCTACGTATCTCCCGGTAGTCGGAGAATTCAAAGCATACGTAGTTCTTTGGTAGAAAAACGTACATGTGTTGGTTGATTTTAAATGGACGATGTTTTAACCGAATTCTTGCGATTAAAACGTAGCTTGTATGCTCGCACTTGGAGACTTATTAAGCGTTTGTTCGTGAATCACATTAGAATTGTTAAAAGGTACGTCCGTTAGAGTAAAGGGTTGAATTGGTCGCTATGGGACCAAGGGAGGTGCAATGGACTCAAACGAGTCAAACATTGACCAAGTGGACTCAAACGAGTCGGGCGATTGTTCGATTGATCCACTGAGATCAAGAACGGGTACAATGGACTCGGACGAGTCGAACATTGACCGAGTGGACTCAAACGAGTCAAGGGGTTGAGTCTAATGGCCAACGGGGGACCAAAAGGTTTGGATTGACCACAAGGGGCCAAGATTTGGTTTGGTTAGGGTTGTTCATAAAAAAAGGGAATGACGATTGTCCGAGCGACGAGACATACGTCACGCATTCGTACAATCGGGGCAATGGAGAGACATACGTCACACCATCCCTTTTTCATTCATGTTTTTGGGTTGAATCCTTTAGAAATCCCAAGGTATGTCAAAACATTTGGTTTGAAAACCCAAAATGGGAAGGTTTAGCAAATTTGCTAAAAAAAACGCGCAAGTTCGTCTCATTTTGCGAAAATGCGAACGTAAACGGTGTATGTTCATCTTTGAGTTTTGAACATCATGAACAATATTTATTGTTCAAGTTTAGATTGAAATGATGAACATAGCTTGTTTGTTCATGCTTGTTTGAGAGTTTGGGAAGATAACTTGTTTTGCAAGTTATCCACAAAATGGTCATACGAACTTGTGATTTTGTCAAAATTATGCAAAATCCTTGTTGTGGTTTGAAGAACATGGGTTTAAAAACTCTTAGGTTCTGAGCTCTGGGGCTAGAACCTCAAAAATTGGTCATTTTGACACAAAAACTCAGGTTCTGAGTTCTGTCATGGTCGCACTGCGACCATGACTTCGCACTGCGAAGCATGCGAAATTTTGGGTTCAGAAGCTGTTTCTGAACTTTTGTTCAGAAACAACTTCTGAACACACTCAGGACCTTATAGATGGGTGAAAAACTTTGAGTTTTTGGGATGAAAAAGGTTGGACAAACCAGTTTTGATGTTTTGAAAACCTTGGGATTTCTTTGAAATTCAAAAGGGGTTTTTTTGAATCAAATGGTTTTGAACCAAAATAGCTATGCAAACACAATTATGAATGCAAGGTAAGTGCTTAGAAACTTACAGAACTCCTTAGCAAAGCTCCAGCTGCACTTGATTTGATTTGGTAAAAGGCTTTCACAAGAGGTTTGAATATTGGTGAAGGTTTTGGAACTTTGGAAAGCTTTGTGTTGGATGGATTGTTTCTGGTTATTTTGTGGAGTTTTGTAGGCTAAAATGAGTAGAGTTTCTGCTCTTGAAATGCTGTTGTTAACTGTTTTTGAATCCTTGGGCATTGCCTTCTATTTATAGGCCAAAACCAAATCTTTTTCATCATTACACAATCCCAAAATTCAGCTGATTTGTGGCCAAGATTAAGCTGAATCCCTTTGCATTAAATGCTAATGGATAGAGGCAACCTTGCCTTGTACCAAGGGGCAAGATCCAGCTTGATTTCAGCCACAAATTCAACTAATTATAGAAGGTAATGATGAAGAATAAAGCTAATTTGCAATTGGCTAATGCTTGGGGATCAATCCTTGCAATCTCAATGGTTGATCAATGAAAACGTGCACTGTAATGTGCAGAGATTGAGGGATGAAAAGGCTACTTATGGCTGGTGTGAGAGGGTGAAAAGCTGCTGCAAAACAGAGTAGGCAATCATGGTTTTTTTTAAGTGAAAAATCCAGCTGGTTTGACTGGTTTTGGGGGGAGCAAGCAGGAGGAAGGTCCTCAAGCAGGTGGCTGGCAACCTTGTGGTGGTTAGCAGGTCACATGGGAGGGACTAGAGCTGCCCAAGGGCAAGCCCACTTGCTTGTCACATGCTAGGTTGGAAGAAAAAGCTTCCAACCTTGGCATTAATGGCAAGTCCTTCAATTCTGGTTTTGCTTGGCCCAATTAGCCATGAATGCTACTTAAAATAATTATGGAAATGATATGCAACAAATTCTGGAATTAAATCAAAGAAACCAAAAATCTGCAGAAAAATCGCAGACTTCGCAGTGCGAAGTGAGCTTCGCAGTGCGAAGTCCTCAATTTTGAAATGTTGACCTTTCTGTTGACTTTTGTTGACTTTTGACTTTTTTTCCCCTCTTTGATTTTTTTTTTTTTTATTTTTGTTTTAAAATGCGTAGGACAAAATTAGGGTACTACAGGTATGTTTTTATCAAACTCAAACAAATCTAGCAGATGGGCTGATCAGATTAAAGTTATTCTGTTTGAAGGGAGAGAATCTGATAAAACAGTAGAAATGAAGAAAGAGTTCAGACTCTTGCATAAGATTCTGTTATCATGTCTTATGCCAAGGCAAGGAGGCAAGGATTACAAATCATGGGATCACAAGCATTTTCTGTTTTTCCTGGTACAGAAGCTGCCCATTAACCTGCCTAAGTATATCTTCAGTTACCTGTGTTCATCTATCCAAGAAGGTCTGAAGGGGAAGAAACATGTACCTTATGCTAGGCTGCTTTCAAAAATCTTTTATCAAGGAAGACTCATTGAGAAGCTTGAACACGTGGGATTGGTTTCTAATAAAGATTTGGGAATCAACAGAGGAAGCATAATATTTGGACTCACTGTGGGTAGTATGCGGATAATTCCTAAGAAGGAAGTAATTTCTACTGATCAGGACTTACAAGTGAACTTGGAGAAACCTGCGTATGTAGATGACTTTCCCCCCATATCCAAAGAGGACAATCCTGAGGTTCTTTCCAACTTTATTCAAGAATACTACAAGGAGACAGGATTTGCGATCACATGGGATATGCTCCTAGAAACTGCTACTAACAAATGGATTGTCAACAAGAGGAAGAGAAAAGCAACTTCTGAAGCTACAGAGGCTGAGCCAGTTAAGAAGCCTAAGGTTCAGAAGAAATATGTCAAGAAGGCAACTTCTGAAGGCATATCAGAAGTTGCATAACTTGATCCTGTTGAGGTTCTTCCCACAAGGACAAGATCTAAAGTTGTTGAGAAAAGAAAGTCATAAGATGCTTCGCCTCCAAAACTGAAGAAGAAGAATTTGAGGAAAATGATTGTGGAGACTGATGAACATGAGGAAGAAGGTAAGATGACCTATGAGGAAGAAACTGCAGAACTAGATAGGATTAAGGAGATTCAGAGGAAAAAGGCTATCCAGAAGGGGACTCTGCCTGATGTTCAGAAAGCTACTGAGACTATTTCACCAGTTCAGCTTAAGGAGCAGATGGAGAAATCTATTGAGATAGCCAAAAAGGTAGAGAAATCCACTCTGTCAGGAGTTCAGAACCTGCTTGCCCCTCATCTGCAAGTTCCAGAAGCCAGTGCTGAACCTTCAGTTGCTTTTGATAAAGGTATTCTTGCAAACTTATCATCTGTTCATTCTGAACTTGATGAACCCTTTTTCATGAGAAAACTTAAGAATCAAGACTTCTTAGATGCTCTCAACAAGAAAAGAGCATGCATTCTTTCTGAAAGAGATCTCTCTGACAGAGAAGAAACTGCTTCTGATCATGTTGAGACAGCTAATCAGTCATCCCCTCCTGATAACACTCAACTAGAAATAGCCTCATCTAAACCTACTTCACCTAAAACCATATCTACCCCTCAACCATCTTTCATTCCTGAAAAACCCCTTGACATACCCCCTATCCAAACTTGTCAACCTGGTGAAATTCTTGATCTGGACAGAACTGTCAGACCAGAGACTGAAGCCTTCCTAACCAAAATTATCAAAAGAAGAATTCATCTGAATGCTTCTGATAATGTTACCTATAAACCTGTTTCAACCACTAGTTCTTCATCTTCCCTAGAAGTGCTTCAACAACACCTAGGTGGAGAACGACCATCTGACCTTCAAGAAAGCTCATCCACCCTACCTTCTGAAACAACAAATTTGGTTATATCTGCTTTTGATACTGATTTAGTATTAGAAGATCAACCTCTAACTGTTGAACCTATCCATTTTGCCAAACCCGAACCTACTCTTAAAACAAGCCAAGACAGTACTGATGTTCTCCTTCTATGTGGATCATCAGAATCTTATATTCATGAATCAACTCAATCTGTCCCTCCTGAACCTGTAACCATCATACCTTCCGATGACAATTTAATCACTGTATCAGAACCTCCTTTTGATACTAATGTTCAAATTGTGTCAGACATACCCTTAACCTCTAGCCTTCCACAAAATATTCACCAAACTCTTATCCATCATCAAGTTTGAATTTGCAGAATGTTTGCAGTAAGATCTTTAAGGATTTGGAACAACTAGTGCAAGCCAGACAAAATCCTATTCACCTTGATAACTATGTTGAGAAATGGAACAATCTAAGAGAGATTGTCAACACTACCCTTGATACACTGCAGTTTGTCTCAGTGGTGTCTCAACATGAAGCTCTTCATAAGTGGTTATCAGAAGTGGTCAAAAGTATAGAAAGTGTAGAATTCAGAAGAGACCCTTCAAGACAACTGCCCAATAGCTCTTCATCTGTAGTGGAAATAGCACCTGAAGTTCCTGAGATTCTAAAGTATGGACTTCAGAACTCATTCCTAGGCAAGGCTGCTTAGAAGCCTCTGGATTTTCAAGCTATGAAACTGGAACTGGGAGAGCCTATGCTGAAGCACATGGAAGAACAGATGCAAGTTGAACTGGTTGCACAGAGGGCAAGGCAAGATGCTTTACAGAGCAAGATTCAAGATCTGAGTACCAAACAGGATGTCATGGCAGAACAACAAATTCAGATTTTGTCAAGTCAAGAAGAAATGAAGTCTGGGATAAGTGCCATTTTGGAGCTTCTGAAGAAACCTCCTCAACCTTAGAATGCACACCCTAGTCTTTATTTTCAAATTTGCTTCTGAATAGTGTTAATCTGTTTTGCTTCTGAACATCATGTTTTTGTCTTTATGTCTCTTGCTTCTGAATGAAATATCTTAATTCATGTATGCTCTGATATTTTTTTTTGCTTGTCTCTGATATATGATTGCTATTGATTGCATGAAAATTTTTCACTCTGATCTCAATTTATTTTTCTCTCTTTTTTGTTTTTATTATTTATCTTTATGTTGATGACAAAAGGGGGAGTAAAATACAATAATTTCGGGCTCTGAGCCAATAAGTTAATTTTTGAAAATTAATTAACTTAGGAGAACCTCTTCTCATCTCTTAGCCTCTGAACCTCTAACTGTGAGATAATTCTGAGTGTTACTCTTTATTGATTAAAAACTGAATTTAATTAACCTGGATGGGACTCAATGGGAGATTACAAACCTCACCTTGTGTACTATCAGACTCAGGGGGAGCTTACAAACCTCAGACCCTATACTTAACTTGTTAATTAAATTAACAAGAATTTTCTATTCATACTTGTGTTTGTCATCATCAAAAAGGGGGAGATTGTTGGAACAAAATGTGTAAACAATGCCTCTTTTGAGTTTTGATGATAACAAGGTATTAAAAAGAAAATTGGATATGCTAATACTTGTCTCAAGTGTGCAGGACCATAGACTAAAAATTATTCGAGTATAAATCAAGTTTTGGTTCTTAAGGAGCAAGTTTAAGAGCAAGGAAATATTTTATTGGAAGCTTGTGTTGCAAGTCTGAAGTTGAAGTCTCAAGAAGCTGAGGATTAGAAGCTGAAGACTCAAACTCTAAAGTCTGAAGGATCAGAAGCTGAAGTCTGAAGGATCAGAAGCTGAATTCTGAAGGATCAGAAGATGAGGATCAGAAGCTGAAGACTCAGACTCTGAAGTATCAGAAGTCAACTGATGTCACTGTCATCAAGGACATAGTACAACCACGACCTTTGCAACTTCTCAGAATCAGAAGTGTTCTCTGCAACTTTGTCTCCTTGGAAAAAACATCCAATCCATTTTAAGGAAAGGATTCAAACGTTATTCTTCACGGTACGCAGTCCAAATCAAGGAACAAATCAACGTTGGATCAAGCTTCAAATCAAACGACTTTATTGATGATCTGGCACCTTCTCAACGTCTCTCTACTCCTCTATATAAAGGACTGAAGACTTGAAGAAACTATAGATTTTGAAAGACTCTGAAAAGTGCCAATACTCTGCCAAACTCTATACGGATCAATAACTTAGAAATTCTTACAAACTTTCTTATCTTAGAATTTCTTAAGTCAAGAGTCTGAAAAACTGTGTTGTATTTTGTGAACACAGCTGATAGTATATCAAGTGTTCAACTGAAACATATTTATTTGTAACTATGTTTGTTTAGAAGTCTCTTGCTTGTGTGCTTGAGCATTTTGTAATCATTTGGATTATAGTGAAAAAATCTCTTGTAAGTAACAAGGGGACTGGACTACTTCCGGGTTGTGGAAGGAACCAGGATAATTGCTTGTGTCTTTCTCTCTCTCTCTCTCTCTCTCTCTCTCTCCCATTTACTTTCAATTCGCTGCATCATAACTCTGAATTTAGTTTCAGACTCTGATCACCATCAGAAGCTGAACTAACTCTAGGTTTTTGAGAAAGAAAAAGCCAACACAATTCAGCCCCCCCTTCTTGTGTTTTTCTCACCTTCTTGAACAACATATATCTGAAAGTATGATTTCTAATATTTTAGAACTCCTTTTTGCACCTTTCTTATACTTGTTAGTCTGCTTTCCCTTTATGCAGTTTACACAAGTTTCAAAATCAGTGAAATCTAAAGTATTAATTACTCCATCATTCACTAGTCTTTTGATTCTCTGAATGGAGATGTGTCTTGTAATAGCCCGATTTTCGTTATTAGTTTATTAATATTATAATTGTGTGATATTAGTATTATTTAGAATTTAACTGTTTGTTATTTATTTCTAATATGGTTGAATTGGTGATTTAGTGGATTTTTAGAGGATAAGCGTATTTTAGTAATTTAGAAATGAAGGGTATTTTTGTGAAGTTATTAGAAATAAAAGTTTTTGTGAAATTGAGGAAATAGATGGTGTATGAGTAAATAGGAGGTTTAAGTGAAGTAAATGAGTAGTGTTTTTATTTGTGGAGAATGAATAGAAATTAAGCCCATTTAGTGTGAGAGAACCAAAACCCAAAACAAAAGAATATAAATAGATAGTAGTATTGGCGAAACTAGGGTCAGAAATCATAACACACAATTGAGAAAGAGGCAAGAGTAGAGGCATAAGGGAGAAAGAGGGAAAGCTAGAGAAAGAAGAGGAAAGCTTAAGGAAATCAAGAGGATACGGAAATCCAAGCTAGAGGGAGGCTTATCGTGAAGATTAAGAGGTAAGGGGGGAGTTTTATTCACCATTGGGAATTTATGAACAAATGGGTAGATTAAGGTGTTGTGTGATTCTTGCTAAATTCATGTTCTAATGATAAGTTGATGATGAAATTGTGTTCTAGTATTCTGTTGTGATTATGGGTATATGTTTATTTATGAATCCATAATGTTATGAAGTTAAATCCATGAATTGTTTGTGTTGTTGTTGTGTTTTTGAATTTTATGTTAGAATGAGTGAAATTCATGAAGATTAATGTATGATTGATGTTTTGATGTGTGATAAGTGCTTATTTGAAGTGTTTTGATCATGTGTAATGTTTTTGGATGATTTGGGTTGATTTTGGAGCCTTGGAGAAGCTTAAAAGTTGAAAAATCGTGTTTTTAAAAATAAGCTGGAAAAACTGAAATTGTACTGCCAGAGAGGGGGCAGGGGGGGCACGACTGTGTGTGACCCTACTGCCCAGGATTTCAGTTTTGACGTTTTTGGCTTTTTCCACTCTTTTCAATTCTTAATTGGGTTTAGGTGTCTTCATGAAAGTTGTAGATATAGATGTTAGCCTTCATATACCTTTGGTTTGATTCCATTTGGATTTCTAGAACTTGAGTTATCATCAAATTATTACACATAGGTCATGCTGCGTTTTTCATGTAAGTTTAGCACAACCTTTTTTTAGTGGCCTATGAAAATTAATGATGAGTGATGAATGCTTGAAATGAATTGATCATATGAAATCACTTTGGAGTAAAATGAGGATGATTTAGAAACTTGAAAATGAACTTGATTTTGATAGATTGAACTAGTGAAACGAAATGAATAACTTTGGAAAGGTTTTTGATTGATAACAGTGATTGAACTAGCATGATGATGGACATAGGAGTATGTATATGGCTAATGAGTATGTATAAGCATGTAAACTTGATATGCTTGGATGTTGGAAACTATTTGATGAATTGAATTGATGATGTTGATATAACAATGGTGAATATATGATATGATGATGTTGATATAACGAAAGTGAATATATGATATGACGATGTTGTTGATGTTTAACTGTTGAGTCTTATGAATGATGTGCGTTGTCGAGTCAAGATGAGATGTTCATGCATTCATGATCAGTCCTAAACGATGATGTGACGATGGTGGGATCACTCAGTAACATAACTCTGATATCCAAAAAATGATGATATGACGATGGTGGGATAAATCAGTAACATAACTCTGATATCAAAAACTTGGTACCATATTCATATAGAGTCGAGTCAGGAACAATGCATACATAGTTATGAGTCTATGTAGAGATGTTTTAATTAATTATGTGGAGATGTTTGAATTGATTTTGTGCATCTATGTGAAAGATGTGTGATTTGAAGATGATGATAATGTGTGAATGTTTTGTATTCAACTTGGAGATTATTGAAGATATGAATTCTTGTTTGTATTCTTATGATGATTTTGGTGTTCGTTGTATCAGATTATAAATGTATGATTGAGAATATATGTGAATATGCCTGATTATGATGAATATAGAATGTATGATGTATTTTCTTTTCCTTGATGCTATACATGCGTTCGTGTTATTCCTTATGTTGAATATTTCTCACCCTCTTAATGTGGTTGCGACCTACTCGTGTTGAGGGTAGACTTGCAGGTTGAGGACACTTAGTTGCCGTGAGTTTTCCAAGGATGACTTTGGAGCCTACTCGTTCTTTATCGCATTTTCTTTGGAGTCTAGCTTAACAGTGCTCTGATTAGGACTGTTGGGATCTTATGTTATCAGTTTATGTTTGATGAACTTTGAGTTCATTTGAGTATGTATTTATTCTGAGATATGTTCTATCTAACTTATGTCATTAAGATTATTTCCGATGTGACCTCATATTATATGTTGGAGTTTTGGATTTTGATGATTGATGAAGAGTAACACCTTGAAATGTTAATTATATTTTGTTGCATTATTATTTAAAAATAGTATGCGGGGTTTAGGGTGTTACATGTCCTAATCTCTGGTGCCACAAAATAGAGGATTCCTCATTTATAACACAATGTTTAGCTCCAGTGTGAATATGCATAACATTATTAGTGGCATTATTTTGCAAATTGATAGTACACCATTTCCAACAAATTAAAATTTATAAAACAAATTGAAAGACGTTTCATAAAAATCAAAGGAGTATCCCAAAGGTACAAGTTTTCAAATAGAAATTAAATTTCTAGAAAAACTTGCAACATAAAATGTCTTTTCCAAATTTAAAACAAAGCCATTACATAAAACTAAATTGCATGTTCCAACAACCTCCACATGAGAATGCATCTTGATTCCTTAATAGATGCCTTGCTCACTTGGAAGTGGTTTCCTTAAGCTTGTCATACCCTAAAAGGTATTCAAAACATGGATTATTGAACCAAAATCAATCCACCATGTGTTATAAATAACATCAACTATATTAGACTCATAACAAACAAATGAGATTGGTTTACTTTTATTTTCAAACCATTTCTGAAATTCAGAACAATCCAACTTCATGTGTCCATTCATATTACAAAATGAACACATGGACTTTTCTTGGCTTGGATCGAAATCATGTCCTTTCCCACAATTGTCGTTAGAGTATACACATTCATTTCCACCGCCAACCTTTCTTCTTCTTGAACACACATGGTTAAGAGTTCATTAATTGACCAATGTTCTTTATGTGTGTTGTAAGAAATTTTTAATGGTTCATACAGAGGTGGAAGGATAAAATATAATGAACAAGGAAAGATTCAGACATGTCAACCTCGAGTGTCTTTAGTTGTGCTGCAATGTCCCTCATTCGCATAATGTTCTCACACACCTTTCATATGGACGAACTTAATGGTTGAAAACTCCATTATTAGGGTGCTTACAAGTGTCTTATCAGATGGTTGAAAACTCCATTATTACCTTAAGTAATGCTCGGACATTATTATGCTAACCAAAACAACCACGAATACTAGTTGGGATGTTGGTCGTTATGAACTTTACACTAAGACAATTGGATTGTTCCAACATTTCATTACGATCAACGCTATTTGGAAGGCTAGTTTAAGTAATAAAATGTGGTTTGTCTTTCCTAATAGCATAATTGATATCCATCAACCCTAAGTAAAGAAGAATTCTCTCCTTCCACACCTTATAGTTTTCACCATTCAGTTCGAGAATTTCACACTTAAAATAAAAAAATAGCTGCAAAATTAAGCACACATGCTTATAATTAAGATTGAGACTACTAACAAATATCATGTTCTACCAACGTAAACCATGTTTCAAACTCTGAACCTAGTGACATAAAATTTACCTGTAGGCTAAAATTTTATTCAATTAGATTCATATAACTGAATGATAAAACTATCAACTTATGTTCATTTCCTAATTCCTGAGGGTAAATTAGAAAGTATAAATTGAAATTTCATCCTAATTAATTATACATAAACATAGCAAAATTCATGTAGGATGAGATTTACTATGTTCAATATAACTAATTATAATCAATGTTACAACCATGATCCTAAACACTTAATATACAATTTTTCATAATTCAAGATGCTGATGCTACTCTCTAGTTAATTAAAATTATATAGATCAACTTGACATTTAATATAAATTAATTAATTGCATAATGTCGCGTCGAATTTCGGATATCAAGCTATTGAGAAGCATTGAATCACTAATTTTAAATCACGACTGAACTTTTAATTTTTCGGGGAAAAAAGGAAAAAAGTTCGAAATTACCTTTAAGAGATTTTGGGTTCGGGAGTCGATTATGCGAGGGGAAGGTATTAGCACCCCTCACATCCGTTGTACTCAACGGGAACCTCTTAGTTGAATTAGGCTTAGAATGTTTCAAAGTTTTGCTTGCGTGCTTGAATATATATAAGGGAAAAAGAAAATATGATATGAAGGGGAAAAAGAAAGTTTTTTATTAATGGGCTTGACAAGATGTAAATCCTGCTCCTATGTATCTCCCGGTGCGATGGAGAATTCAAAGCGTACGTAGTTCTTTGGTAGAAAAAGTTTGTATGTTGGTTGGTTTTAATTATGAAAAAGATTTGATCGCGCCCGAGCAAAAAAGTTTTTCTTTAAAAATGCAAAAACAACATGGTCTACTATCGTTATGTGGATAGCTTAATAAAGACCGATAAAAAAAAAGCCTTTTACCTACTACCGTTATGAGGGTAGCTTAAAAAAGGTAAGAAGGGTTTGATAAAAAGAGACGGACTCGCACTCGGGTGCGAAAAAAGTTTGAAAACGCGCAAAGGCGTAAAAAGGTTTAAATGACAAAAAGACGGACGCACAAAGGCGTAAAAGTTTGAATTGACCACGAGGGCCAAGAAAAGTTTAAAATGGTCACGGGGACCAAATAAAGGTTGGATTGGTCACGAAGGACCAATAAAAGGTTAAGCGCGTTGGACGCGTTGAAAAAGGAATGACGATTGCCCGAACATCGAGACATACGTCAAGCATTCGTGCAACTGGGGTTTGGAGAGACATACGTCAAACCATTCCTTTTTCATTCGAGTTTTGTTTTGTTGAAACTCAAAGAAATCTCAAAGGGAACAAAACACTTGGTTAAAAAACTTAAAGAAAAGTTGTTGAAAATCACGAACAAATTTGTTGTTCGAGTTTATTGAAAATCATGAACATAGCTTGTTGCTTAAGTTATTGGAACTCAAGAACAAGTGTTATTCAAGTTTGAAAGATGAACAAATTCATGAAAATATGGATAAGTTTGGAAAATGCACAAGTTCGGCTCAAGTTTGAGTTTGGTTTTAAAAAGTGAACAAGTTCGGCTCAAGTTCGTGTTTTGATTGAAAATCATGAACAACGTTGTTGTTCAAGTTTAGTTTTGAAGAAAATGAACTTAGCTTATTGCTCAAACTTGATTTTGAAAGTTTAAGAACATAACTTGTTTCGCAAGTTATTCGAAAGGTATAGCACAAACTTGTGAAATTTCCAAAGGTATGCAAAACCTTTGACATGGTTTGAACAAAAATGAGTTTTAACCCTCTTAGGTTCTGAATCATTAGTTAGAACCTCAAAAATTTGGCCTTTGGAAGCCTGAATTCATGTTCTGAGTTCTGCAGCTTTCGCAGAGCAACCAGAACTTGGCTCTGCGAACCCAAGTTCTGTCATGGTCGCAGAGCGACCATGACTTTGCTCTGTGAACTCTGCGAAAAATTGAACTCAGAAGCTACTTCTGAACTTCTGTTCAGAAGCTGCTCCTGAGCAAGCTTCAGAACCTTGAGGGGGTTAAAAAGCTTTGCAAATTTGGCAAGAAAAGGTTTAAAACAACTCAAATTGGTGCTTTGCAACTTTGAGATTCCTTTTGAGTTTCAAAAGGGGTTTTTTGCACAAAATGAGATTAAACAAAGTAAATGACGCAAACAGCAATTCAAGATGAAAGATAAAGACTTTAGAACACTTACAGAACTCCTAGCAATGCTTGTGTGACAAGAAAATGGAGAAGGACTTGAAGGATTGTGATTTAGCAAAGGTTGGAATGTTGGAGGTTATGGATAACAAATAGCTCTAATGTTCCAATTGGTTTTTGCTATGAGTTGAACTCTGTTCTTGCTCTAGAAATTCTGTAATTGATGTGTGTATAATGGTTTTTCAAGTGTGTTGAATGGTTATGCATTGCATTCCATTTATAGGCAAAAAATGAAATCTATGCAATGATGAAAAAATCTCTAGAATCCAGCTGATTTGTGGGCTAAAACCAGGCTATCTTGCTTTGCATTTAATGCAAAAGTGAAGAGGGGACATTGCCTTGCAATCTTGGTCAAGACTTTGGCCAAATCCAGCCATTAATGCAGCTGATCTTTGATAGCAATGATGATGAAAAATCTGAAAAACAGGGCAGCTTGCAATTGGGTTGTTCTTGGGATCAATCCTTGCAATCTTGAGAGGTCAAGCAAGGAAAACGTGCACTGCCATGTACAGAGATTGGGGGAAGCAAAAGGAGCATGTGGGCTGGTGTAAGGAGGAAGAAAAGGAAGCTGAAAACAGGGCAAGCAAAACAGCTTTTGGGCAAGTGAAACCACCTATGTTTGACTGGTTTTGGGGGAGAAAGAAGGAAGAAAAGAGAACAAGCAGCTGGCTGGCAAGCTCAGGGTTAGAGGCAGGTCAATTGGGAGGGATGAGAGCTGACCAATGGCAGCCAACTTGCTTGGGCACATGCTAGGTTGGAAGAAAATCCTTCTCACCTTAACCTTTTAATGTCACATGTTTAATGAAGCTTGCTGGATCCATTCAACCACAATTGATGATAATAATGATGATAATAACAGTGGATGATAATAATAATGACTATAATGAAATTAAAAGTAAGATAAATCAAAGAAATAAAAATCTGCAGAAAATTCGTAGAGTTCGCAGAGCGAAGGAAACTTTGCTCTGCGAACTCCCCTTTTTTTTTTTTTGTATTTTCTTTAAAAATAAAACAAATAAAAACCAATAATGATAATAGTAATGGTAATAATGAAAGTGATAATGGAAACAAAAATAGTAATGATAATAGTAATAAAGATAATAATAATAATAAATGATGAAAATAATATTAGTAATTAAAAAATAATGATAATAATAATAAATAATAATAATAAAACATTGATAAAAAGATAATAATAATATTTGAAAAAAAAAAAGCAATAGCAATAGTATTAATAAGGATAATGATAATATTAATAATATTGATAGTAATGATGATGGTGATACATATTAATAAATAAAAATCTAAAAATGAAGATAAAATAATAAAAGGTAAATAAAATAAGAAAAATTGAAAATTATAATGGAATGATGAGTAATAATATGATAATGAACAAGGAAAAATATGAGTCAAAAAATGGGGTATGTCACATAAAACAATAGGCAATTAATTTAATCTGTATATTAAATGTCAAGATGCTGACGCTATTTTTTTAAGCCCCTAAACGTACAATATGTTATGTTCATTTTTTAAAAGCATGTCTTAGAAAGATCATTTCATTCATGAGATCCAAAATAAATCATAACTAAAAATACACTAGTACGCGAAATCAATTCCAAAATAATAGAATACGACAAATTTATTTAGTTTTAATTTCATCTCCATTCAAATCGGGCAATAAACGAATCGTTATGATACATTACATTCTCCCTAAATACGTGGTATCATCATAATGTTGGATTTAAATTAAATTCTTCAAAGTTTGCCGAAAATATTGGCATTGAAGTGTCTTATACTTAGTGTATAAATTTGCTAGTCTCTTTGAAAACTCAAAAGAATGAAGAGAACACATCACATGTATTCTACCAAATCAAGTATACATGTTCTCACATCGAACCCCTTCATATAAGATGAGTAGCGACAGACACAAATGCATTCTAATATATTCTTTTGAACTTAATCCCACTGCCCTGCCAACTGACAAGTTTCAATTGACAGAGGAGCATGATCAAGCTCAAAACAACATCTTAGAAATGCCTTCCTGTTCGTCACACTCATCTTATATGAAGGAATTCGATGTGAAAACATATATAGTTGATTTGGTAGAATACAAAATGTGTTCTCTTCATTCTTTTGAGTTTCCAAAGAGACTAGCAAACATTTATGCTAAGTATAAGACACTTCAATGCCAACATCTTAAGCAAACTAACAAGAATTAAACTAAAATCCAAAAAAATAATGACAAAACATAATAATACTACCTAAACATTTTCATCTGGCCGAATAAAACTCTTGGGAATATCTTCAGGTGATCTCAACAATGAAGCATCCATCTCGATCGTCGAAAACATGCTATGCTGACCAAATATCGAGAACATACTCCTCACGTCATCGTCGTTCGTGAGCATCATCCGGATGAACGTCAATCTCCCGACTGAGTCGATCGATGGACGTTGTCATACCCCAATTTTTGACCTAAAATTCTTTTTTTACTCGTCTTTTGGTTCGGAATTTTTCGTCATTTTAGACGAAATTTCGGCAGAGAGGTATTTTAAAATACCTCATTTAGGGTTCCGAAGGCGACAGTTTTTTTTTATTTTTTTTATTATTCCTTTTTTATTATTATCATTATTATTTTTTTTCTTTTATTATCCTTTTTTATTTTTTATATTTATATTTTCGGATTTACTATTTTTTATTATTTTATTTTCAAAAAGGTTTGACTGATGTTTTGATGAGTTTTGATCACCATTTTAATGGTTGCCTTATTGGTCCTTGGTTGACTGATCATTTTTATTGTCCATCAATGACTTTCAATTGCATTAACCAGCATTGCATGAATAAAGAGGGCACACACGACCAAGCACGAAAGAGAAGGAAAAACCAGAACCATCAGAATCGAAACACAGAGCAAAATTCAGCCAGACTTTCACACCACAACAAACCCTAAAATCCAGTCACAACATCACAACAACACAACAAACTTAACATAACATCACACAGCAGATTTAACACAACATCACAACAATCCAGCGCCACCCACACAAACACAGCATCACACACACCATCCCACCCAAACGTAAACCTAATCAAACACTCACACAAACACCCACCCAAACAGAACACAAACACGACACTCCCACACCCAAAACATAAACTCCTACAAATCACTCCTCCACCCACTCAAACACAAACCAAAACCGGTTCACAAACTCACCTTCCCCCCAAAACCGAATCTCATAAACCCACCCTCCTTCCCTTTTTTTTTTTTTGTTTTTCTTACTTCCAGCTGTCTGCACCCCCCCTTTACTTTTGCACCCCCTGTTATTTTTTTTTTAGTTTCATCGTTTTTTTTAGCATTTTTGGTCGTGTTAGTTTTATCTGTCATTTATTTTCCTTTTATTGCATAGCTTTGGAATGTATCTAGGACCAATGTAAATTATAAATGAGAAGAAATCATGCATGTGTACTTTTATTTTATCTACATATTTTGCTTTTAAAAAAATGCAAAAATATTAGGTTAGTTTAATTTCAAAAGGATTTCGTGGTGATCCAACGTCACCATGGAAATTCCTCGCGTTTAGCTTTTTGTTATGTTTTTTAGTCTTAGTTAATTATTAAAAAGAAACAAGAACATGCAAATAATCAAAAATTCATAAAAAATCTTTTCCTAAATAAACCTTGATTTTCAATCAAGTGCCTCTTTTTTTTCTTTCACTTTCTTTAAAAAAATCATTAATCCATTTTAATAACATTTAAATCATTTTCAAAAAATAAAAAATACAAACAAATTTCATTTTTTGCCGCTTGGCCTTATTTTATCTTTAAAACTTTTTTCAAAAACTAAAAAAATACAAAAACAAATCAATCGGCATTTTTACCCTGAACCACGAGGTTTTGATCCCTTACGGGTACGTAGGCAAAGGACCTTGTCCTTCCAAATCATAAAAAAAAACAATTTTTTTCTCACTACTCTAATTCTTTCTTTTAAAAAAAATATATAAGCAAGTTATAGCCAAAAATAAATAAATAAAATCAAGAGGTTCTCGTAGAATACTACGAACGTTTATGGTGCTAACACCTTCCCTAAACGTAACTAACCCCCGAACCCTAAATCTTTACAAAATGTGGTAATTTAGAACTTTTTTCCCTTTTCTTTTGAAAAATTAAATGTTTAGTCGTGAAATAAATTAGTGAGTCAACGTTAATCAATAGCTTGATCTCCGAAAATCACCGCGACAGAAATGGCGATTTCTGTAACGCCCGGAAATTTAATTAATTATTTAATTAAATATTTCTGAGTATTTTCGGAATTAATTGTTGAAAGTATTGAGGTTGGAATTTAATCGGTGTATTTCTATGAAGTATTATTTAATTGGTGGATCGACGAAGTTGTAGAAATAATATTGGATTATTATGTTGTTTGAGTTGTTCAGTGGATAGTCGAGTAATTAAGTTGGTTAAGATGGAGAAATAATATTAGCAATAATATTGATAAAGAAATTATAATAAAAATTAGTTTATTGGTTGGGTTTAATATTTGGTTGCATGAAGTAAAAGTGGGGGGGTGTGAAAGTGAAGCCCAATGGATTACATAAAGGTATTATTATTATTATTATTTGGTTATGAAAAAGAAAGAAAATAGGTTATCAGTAAAAACAAAAAGAAAAAGGCAGGTTGTACGTAAGAGAAAGAGAATAAGGAGAAGAAGAAGAGACGAGAAAGTGCTGTACGGACAGAGGAGGAAAGAGGCAAAGTGAAAGCTATGGCAAAAAGGATTCAATCCGGTGGAATGGAGCGGTCTGCAATCTAAGGTAAGGGTGGGGTTCTTACATTCTAAGGGATTGCATAATGATGGGGTATGGTAGACTCTAGGTATATGTGATTGTATGGATTTTGATCCCTTTTGTTCAATTCATGAGGTCTGCGATGTTGATGATGAAATTGGCATCATACATGCTGTTGTTGTGCATTATAATTGTGGTTATTGATGATTGTTGTTGTTAATGTCATATTATGAATTGGGTATGAATTATGTTGGGTTGTTGTTGTTGATTGTGATGATTTTGAATGAATGAGAAGTTTGAATAATATAAGTTGCTTTTCCTGAGTTTTCTTATCTCTGCCCCGAATTTGAAACGAAAACTGGTATTGATCGGTACAGAATTGGTCTTAGGTGTAAATACAAAAGTTGTAGGTATGGATGTTAGTTTTCTAATGCCGTTGGTCTGACGTCAAAACGATTTATAGAACTTGAGTTATGGTCAAATTACTGCACGTAGGTCACAGTGAATTTTTATGGACTTTCTGCACAACTTTTCCGAATTTGAAACGAAAACTGGTATTGATCGGTACAGAATTGGCCTTGGGTGTAAACATGAAGGTTTTAGATAATTTTGTTAGCTTTCCAGTGGCTTTGGTTTGACGTGAAAATGACTTTTAGTTTTTGAGTTATGATGAAAATACTCCAAGGAGGTCTTAGTGAAATTGTACGGTGACAGCATTCTCTGTTTCATGTTTTTGCGTCTTTTTCACACGTCTCTGTTTTAAATTGGTCTTTGGTATAAACATGAAGGTTGTTGATAATTGTGATATCTTTCTAGTATCCTTGGTTTGACATGGAAATATGTTATGCATAATTTGTTATGGTTTTACAAAATTGTATGATGAATTGTTGATGTTTGAATACGATGTTATATGGTGAATTGTTGATGTTTGAATACGATGTTATATGGTGAATTGTTGATGTTTGAATACGATGTTATATGACGTTGTTTATGTATGATGCTTGCATGTGTTTTGTTGTTTCATTTTAGAAGTCTCATTCATTGCATCTTGTGACGATGGCCCGAAATTATGGTAAAGCGACGTAGCCTTGTTTGGCAAAGTGACGTGGGGCTCCGGCCTGACATGCCCTATTTGGCATTATTTTGCGACGTTTGGTACCACATGCATATAGGTGAAGTCGGGTCTCATTGCATTATGTGTCGATGATAAATTGTTATAACCGTGACGTGTGGCGATGTTCATGATGTGCTTGATGTGACGATGTTGAATATTGGTGATGATGATTGTTTATGAAAATGATGTGTGAACATGAATAAAATGATTGGTGAGATAATGAAGTATGATCCTGTGCTTATGTTTTTACTTGCTCATTATTATGCTTTCGTTTATATTGTTTGATATCTCACCCCTTCTGCTGATGTTTCCCCTACCATGGGAAATGGGCAGGTACTTAAGAATAGCTATGGAAGTTGAAGTAACTTTATGAAGTCTCTAGTTGCTGTTAGTTCAAGTTGGTGTCTTGCTCTGATACGTAGCACTCGGGGAAATAGTTGTTATTATTTCAGTTGTTGTATTCTAAGTTAAAATTTATTTCAGTTGAAGAAAAATATTAAGTGAAATTTTGTTAAGTACTTTGTCGTTTAAAAGATGTTTCTAAGTTGATTCTAAATCATAAGATGAAGTTTGAATTCATGCTGAATAAAGTTGTGATTTCGAATGCTATGTATCAATGTTAAATGAAATACAGGTTGTTTTGTTGTTTTATGTTGAAATGTGACATCCCATGTTTGTTGGAAGTTTTTAAAATACTCTGATTTTCGTTTATATTTACCGGGTAGATTTGGGGTGTTACAATTTCACTGGGGACTTCCCTAGGAGGGTTGAGCCTAACTTGAATTTATTTAATTATTTTGTGCTATAACTTGCTTAAAATAAAAATAAGAGTGTAAATACGTGCCTATGTGTTTTTTTTTTCCTTTTACGTGAGTGGTGAGATAAGTCCTACACCCGGACTTGAGGGAAACATAAGATAGGATGGTGGTATAATCAAAGTGTCTTTCAGAGAGTAAATCTTAGATGTGGCACGTGTGATAACCCCACTCAATGGAGGTTCCTTAAGAATATAATTATGTCGTCATGAGTAGTCATGGTTGGCATTCTTATTTTTGAGTGCTTATGAAGTTGATGACCTTTAGAGTTACCTTTAATCCATCTTGGCCTTCTAGGACGTAGTGCGGTGGCTGATCAAGAGTAATCTTGAATTGGTTGATACGCGATACTACACCCAAACAAGACTTTCCTACGAACGTTGTTGGACCGGGAGTAGTCCCGTAATCCGACAATATTCGGAAGTGGTCAATGACTTTGGGAACTTGGTAGAACCCGTGATACAAGTACATATGAAACCATAGTCCTTACCAAATGGCGTGGTTACCCATTAACTCCAACATTATGAACTTAAACCTCACCATGTTTTCTCCGTTCTTTAGCATAATCATGCATACATGCATCCATCCATAAATATTTTTTCATCCAATTACCTAAGGACATAAACAAGTTTTTTTGTAAACATCATAGATATGGACATTGCAAGGAGAAGCACTAAGAGGTATCATTTCAAAAAAAAAATAGAGTTGTCAAGATTAAGGGAGCTAGGATCTTTAGTAATTAGTCCGGGAGACTTTCAAACTCATCATGGAAGATTGCTTAGCATCCTCAGGTTAGATGTTGAAGAAGGAAGCTTGGAGACCTTGGTCCAATTCTATGACCCTCTTTACCATTGCTTCACGTTCACCGACTATCAACTTGTCCCCAGCCTTGAAGAATATTCCTACTTGTTTGGTTTACCAATGCCTAACGAAGTACCTTTCAACGACCTTGAACCCATTCATAAACCCTCAACCATTGCAGCTGCCCTTCACCTTGAAACCTCCATCATCAAAGCAAACCTCACCTTCAAAGGAGGCCTCCTAGGTCTACCCATCGATTTCCTTTACCAAAAAGCTTCCGCATTCGCCGAAGTAGCCAGTACCGATGCATTTCACTCCATCCTAGTCCTACTCATATACGGCCTTATACTTTTTCCAAACATTGACAATTTTGTCGACATTAATGCCATCCAAATCTTCCTCACCAAAAACACCGCACCTACATTATTGGCCGACACATACCATTCCATCCATGACCGAACCCAAGCCGGCCATGGAACTATCCTTTGTTGTGCACCTTTATTATACAAATGGTTTACCTCTCATCTACCTCAATCTCATTCCTTCAAAGCCAATCTCGAAGATCTCTCGTGGTCTCAAAGAATCATGTTTCTTACTCCATCTGACATAGTTTGGTACCATGCAGCTTGTGACATTGGACAAATCATTGTTAGTTGTGGTGAATACCCCAACGTACCTCTTCTCGGTATGCGTGGTGTAATTAGCTACAACCCTATCCTCGCTAAACGACAGTTTGGGCACCCAATGAAAACCAAGCCGGATAACATTGCCCTAACTAGTGAATTATATCTCAACCACGAAGACTACTCAATCAATAGAGAAAGATTTGTGCAAGCTTGGCGTACTATTCGTAGACTTAACAGAAGCCAGTTGGGAAAGAAGTTAGACTTCGTGCATGGATCTTACACACAATGGGTCATTGATAAAACTATGAGTTTTGGCTTACCCTACCACCTACCCAGATATCTATCCTCAACTGTCCCACCACCATCCTTACCCATACCCTTTGATACAAAAGAGGAGTTTCAAGAGCAGTTGACTCAAGTGCAGCTTGAAATGGACACTTGGCAAAGGAGGTATCTGGAGGCCAAGCTTGAAAATGAAACTTTGAGAGGACAATTGGCACAGAAAGACCACATGTTCTCCGTCCAAAGCCGACAAATCATTGAAAAGAACGATCTGCTTCAGCAGAAGGATTTCTGACTTAGGAAGGATGCCAGGAGGAAGAAGAGATGTATGAGTTTGAGATATCGGGGGTCTTCGAGCTTTAGATTCCTAGCTTCTATTGTTGAACTTTTGAGCATATCTCTTAGATTTGTTCCTAAGAAGGGGATCGTTTGTGATACTTTTATTTTTAAATGGAATTTTCAACTATGATGTTTACAATTACTTTGACAGGTCCTTCTGTGCGCACCTCGTTTTTTTCCTGAGAAAAAGACGCGCAAATCCTCCGGGGTCGTTTGTAAACGCTCGGAGGGCCTTTTGTGAAGCCGCCACCAAAGTTTTTGTGTAAAGGGAACGTTGATAAACCCTTAAGTTTTTTTTGTTTAAAGGGAAACGATAATAAAACCCTTTGACGATGAGGAAAGGATGGTCATCGCAACCATTGTCGGGTTCGGGAGTCGATTACGCAAGGGGAAGGTATTAGCACCCCTCACGTCCGTTGTACTCAACGGGAACCTTCTATTTGGCTAAAGCTTAAATTGTTTTTAAATGTTTTGCGCGCATGCTTATTCATGTCAAAAGGGAATATACTAAAAGGGGGGAAAAGAGATAAAAACAAACGAAAGAAAAAAAGGTTTTTATTATTGCGCTTGACAAGATGTCGATCTTGCTCCTACGTATCTCCCGGTAGTCGGAGAACTCAAAGCGTACGTAGTTCTTTGGTAGAAAAAACGTACATGTGTTGGTTAATTTTAAATGGACGATGTTTTAACCGAATTCTTGCGATTTAAACGTAGCTTGTATGCTCGCGCTTGGGAGACTTATTAAGCATTTGTTCACGAATCGCACTAGAATTGTTAAAAGGTACGTCCGTTAGGGTAAAAGGGTTCGAATTGGTCGCTATGGGACCAAAAGAGGTGCAATGGACTCATACAAGTCAATCATTGACCGAGTGGACTCCAACGAGTCGGGCGATTGTTCGATTGATCCACTGAGATCAAGAACAGGTACAATGGACTCGGACGAGTCGAACATTGACCGAGTGACTTAAACAAGTCGAGGGATCGAATCTAATGGCCACGGGGGACCAAAATGTTTGGATTGACCACAAGGGGCCAAGATTTGGTTTGGTTAGGGTTGTATATTGAAAATGGAATGACGATTGCCCGAACGACGAGACATACGTCACGCATTCGTACAATCGGGGCAATGGAGAGACATACGTCACACCATCCCTTTTTCATTCATGTTTTTGGGTAGAATTCTTTTAGAAATCCCAAGGTATATCAAAACATTTGGTTTGAAGCCCTAAGTGAAGAGGTTTTGTGATTTTGTTAGAAAACGCACAAGTTCGGCTCATTTTGCGAACGGTTTTGGGAAGCGAACAAAATCGGCGTATGTTCATGCTTGAGTTTTGAAAATCATGAACAATATTTATTGTTCAAGTTTAGACTGAAATGATGAACATAGCTTGTTTGTTCATGCTGTTTTGAAAGTTTAGGAACATAACTTGTTTTGCAAGTTATCCACAAAATGTCATACGAACTTGTGATTTTGTCAAGATTGTGCAAAATCCTTGTTATGGTTTGAAAAACATGGGTTTAAAAACTCTTAGATTCTGAGCTCTTGGGCTAGAACCTCAAAAATTGGTCATTTGGACACCTAAACTCAGATTCTGAGTTCTGTCATGGTCGCACTGCGACCATGACTTCGCACTGCGAAGCATGCGAATTTTTGAGTTCAGAAGCTGTTTCTGAACTTTTGTTCAGAAACAACTTCTGAACACACTCAGGACCTTTTAGGTGAGTGAAAAACTTTGAGTTTTTGGGATGAAAAAGGCTGGACAAACCAGTTTTGGTGTTTTTGAAAACCTTGGGATTTCTTTGAAATTCAAAAGGGATTTTTTTAGAACCAAATGGTTTTGAACCAAAATTGCTATACAAACACAATTGAAAATGCAAAACAAAAGCTTGGAAACTTACAGAGGTCCTTAGCAAAGCTCCAGCTGCAATGGATTTGAATTGATTGAAGGTTCTTGCAAAAGGTTTTGAATGTTGGTAATGGTTTTGAACTTTGTGAGGCTTTGTGTTTGGTTGGTTTTTTTCTGGTTGTTTGTGAGTGTTTGTAAGCTGGAATGAGTAGAATTTCTGCTCTTGAATTGCTGTTATCAGAAGTGCTTGTAACCTTGGGCATTGCCTTCTATTTATAGGCCAAAACCAAATCAAATTCATCATTAGAAAATCCCAAAATCCAGCTGATTTGTGGCTAGGATCAGGCTGAATCCCTTTGCATTAAATGCTAATGGATAGAGGCAACCTTGCCTTGTGCCAAGGGGCAAGACTCAACCTGATTTCAGCCACAAAATCAACTAATTCTAGAAGGTAATGATGAGAAACATGGCTGAATTGCAATTGGCCAAGCTTGGGGATCAAACCTTGCAATCTCAATGGTTGATCAATGAAAACGTGCACTGTGATGTGCAGAGATTGAGGGATGAAAAAGGCTACCTATGGCTGGTGTGAGGGGTGAAAAGCTGCTGCAAAAACAGGGTAGGCACTCATGGCTTTTCAAGTGAGAAAATCCAGCTAGTTTGACTGGTTTTGGGGGAGCAAGCAGGAGGAAAGTCATCAAGCAGGTGGCTGGCAACCTTGGGGTGGTTAACAGGTCACATGGGAGGGACTAGAGCTGCCCAAGGGCAAGCCCACTTGCTTGTCACATGCTAGGTTGGAAGAAAAAGCTTCCAACTAGCCATGAATGCTGATTAAAATAAATATGGCAAGTCCTTCAATTCTGGTTTTGCTTGGCCCAAATAGCCATGAATGCTGATTAAAATAAATATGGAAATGATATGCAACAAAATCTGGAATTAAATCAAAGAAACGAAAAATCTGCAGAAAAATCGCAGACTTCGCAGTGCGAAGTGAGCTTCGCAGTGCGAAGTCAGCATTTTTGAAATGTTGACTTTTGTTGACTTTGACTTTTTCTCCCTCTTTGATTTTTTTGATTTTTGTTTTTTTAAAAGGCTTAGGACAAAATTAGGGTACTACAGCTGCCCCTACTTAATTGTGTCTTCGCATAGAGTGCGTGAGTGCCGAGGGCATCTCATGAACTCTTTGCGAAGATCAATTAAGTAAAAAGAAGGACCCGAATTTTGTCCTTCGCGGAATGCAAATGCAATGGTTTGAAAAGGTTGATCATATCCAGCCGCTAACACTGGAGGTAGATCCACTGGGGGATGAAGGTAATCGTATCCAGCCGCTTACACTGAAGGTAGATTCCTAAAGGGGAAGTGATCTTATTCAGCCGCTAACACTGAAGGTCGAACACTGAGGGAGGTGATCTTATCTAGGCACTTTCACTAGAGGTCGATACCTAAGCTAGGTAATCTTATTCAGGCACTTTCACTGAAAGTCGATTCCTAACGAGCTGTGATCTTATTCAGCCGCTAACACTGAAGGTCGAACACTGAGGGAGGTGATCTTATCTAGGCACTTTCACTAGAGGTCGATACCTAAGCTAGGTAATCTTATTCAGGCACTTTCACTGAAGGTCGATTCCTAACGAGCTGTGATCTTATTCAGCCGCTAACACTGAAGGTCGAACACTGAGGGAGGTGATCTTATCTAGGCACTTTCACTAGAGGTCGATACCTAAGCTAGGTAATCTTATTCAGGCACTTTCACTGAAGGTCGATTCCTAACGAGCTGTGATCTTATTCAGCCGCTAACACTGAAGGTCGAACACTGAGGGAGGTGATCTTATCTAGGCACTTTCACTAGAGGTCGATACCTAAGCTAGGTAATCTTATTCAGGCACTTTCACTGAAGGTCGATTCCTAACGAGCTGTGATCTTATTCAGCCGCTAACACTGAAGGTCGAACACTGAGGGAGGTGATCTTATCTAGGCACTTTCACTAGAGGTCGATACCTAAGCTAGGTAATCTTATTCAGGCACTTTCACTGAAGGTCGATTCCTAACGAGCTGTGATCTTATTCAGCCGCTAACACTGAAGGTCGAACACTGAGGGAGGTGATCTTATCTAGGCACTTTCACTAGAGGTCGATACCTAAGCTAGGTAATCTTATTCAGGCACTTTCACTGAAGGTCGATTCCTAACGAGCTGTGATCTTATTCAGCCGCTAACACTGAAGGTCGAACACTGAGGGAGGTGATCTTATCTAGGCACTTTCACTAGAGGTCGATACCTAAGCTGAAATGGTCTTACCCTAAATAGGTGCCCCTGGTTGAACCGGAGAACAGCGATTGTATGATGCATGTTATGCAGTATGATATGCAGTGATATGCAATGCAATATGATATGAGATAGACTCAAACAAAGATTCCTTCTGGGGAATAGGGGACAGTTGGTGAGGGAGGTTCACTGGGGAACACTCACTTAACTGTTGATGGATGTTTGGTGAATATGTGATATTCACTGGAGAATCCTTGTTGAGGATGCATGACATGATATATGAAATGCATGTGTATGAATGATTTGTATATGCATGCATGATTGAAATTGACATGATGCATGAATTATGATATGTGGGATGCTAATTGGGCGCCGAGCAAGGTCGGTCTTGGTTGTGGTTGTGCCAATGATTGTTGGGCTTCTTTTCTTTTTGTTTGTTTGTTTTTTTGGTTGGTCGGTTTGTAAGGACAATGTCCTTTGCCTACATACCCGAATGGGATCAAAACCGGTGTAGTTCGGGCTTGTCCTGGGGATTTGTGATGGTCTGCCAATGATGATTGGACTTTGTGGTTTGGGTTGAGATTCCCTGGGGAATGTCAATGAAAATTGGGCTTTATTTGATGATTAGAGGCCAATGAAGATTGGGCTTATTATTGTTGTGCTTGACAAGATGATGATCTTGCTCCTACGTATCTCCTGGTGGGATGGAGAATTCAAAGCTTACGTAGTTCTTTGGTATGCCAATGAAAATTGGACTTTGTGTTGCCAATGATTATTGGGCTTTGGTTTGAGGTGATCTCACTGGGGATATAAGGATCATTTTGGAAGCATGATCGATATCCGGCCTTAGTGGATGAAAAAGATGTATGGGGGGTGTGCTTTAATTGGGGAAATTTGTTCCTCTGACACCCGGGATTTTTGCGTTTTACGCGTCGTGAGCTACGCACTTGCCTTTGCTGAAGAGCAAAAATCCTTTGGTGCAATACTTGGTGGGGATTATCGCAATTCCTTCGAAATTTACGAAAATTCAAATGAAACAACATTTGTTTGTTTTTCTTTCCTCTTTTTTTTTGGAAGAAATTTCTTTTGTTTATTTCCCATGTTTTAAAGCATTTTCATCATGAATAAAACAAAATTTTATGCGCTACTGAGAACACAAAATAACAAAAGGAAATTTATTCAATGCAGATTTGACCTCTTGAATGGGTGAAAAATACACAAAGTGAGAAGTGAGATAGAGAAAGACAAGAAAAAAAACAAAAATAAAATTGTTGGTTTTGGCACAACACATGCTATTTCCTTATGACTTCGAGATTTTTGTTTTTTGGAAGATGATGACGAAACCGATTCTTCTCCTCTTGAATCTTGTCCGGAGCTTGGATGTTGCAGTCATTGCCTTTCTTCTTTTGTTAACCCCTAACTTTTGCCTGGACCGCTCTTTCGAGTTTTCAATCCACCGGGGTGTATTTCCTTTTTTTGATGTCCTTAATTTTTGCCTAGACCGCCTTTTCAGGTTTTCGATCTAGCAGGACGCTCTCTATTGCCTAAACCGCCCTTTCAGGTTTTCGATTTAGCGAGCTTCTTTTTTTCTCTTCTTTTTTTTTCTTTTTCTCTTAGGCATAATACCTCTTGACTGCATCGGAGTTTATTGAGAGTGGGAACTCTTCTCCGTCCATAGTGGTGATGATCAGGGCTCCGCCTGAGAAAGCTTTCTTTACCACGTACGGCCCATCATAACTGGGAGTCCACTTCCCGCGCGGATCTTTGTGGATAGGTAATATCTTCTTGAGCACTAGGTCTCCTTCTTTGAATTCTCGAGGGCGGACCTTCTTGTCGAATGCCCTCTTGAGTCTCCTTTGATAGAGTTGTCCGTGACATATTGCCGTCAGGCGTTTTTCCTCTATGAGATTCAGTTGGTCGAACCTTGTTTGGAGCCATTCAGCTTCCTCTAGCTTGGTTTCCATCAAGACCCTTAACGAAGGAACTTCCACCTCTACGGGAAGAACAGCTTCCATACCGTATACTAAGGAGAAAGGGGTTGCCCCAGTTGAAGTGCGAATGGCTGTTCTGTAGCCATGTAGCGCAAAGGGAAGCATCTCATGCCAATCCTTATATGTTGTTACCATCTTTTGGATGATCTTCTTTATGTTCTTATTGGCTGCTTCTACCGCACCGTTCATCTTTGGTCGGTAAGGGGAGGAATTATGGTGCTCAATCTTGAAATCTTTGCACAACTCCTCCATTGTCTTGTTGTTCAGGTTTGCCCCATTATCGGTGATGATTTTGTGGGGAGTGCCGTAACGGCAAATGATTTCCTTCTTGATGAACCGGGCTACCACTTGTTTGGTTACGTTTGCATACGAAGCTGCTTCTACCCATTTGGTGAAGTAGTCGATGGCAACGAGGATGAAGCGATGTCCATTTGACGCTTTGGGCTCGATCATTCCAATCATGTCTATGCCCCACATAGAGAATGGCCAAGGTGAAGTCATGACGTTCAGTGGAGTTGGTGGTACATGCACCTTGTCGGCATAAATTTGGCATTTATGACAAGTCTTGGCATAGTGGAAACAGTCAGCTTCCATGGTTAGCCAATAATAGCCCGCCCTTAGGATTTTCTTTGCCATTGCATGCCCATTGGCATGGGTTCCAAATGATCCCTCGTGGATTTCTTTGATGAGCATGTCCGCTTCATGTTTATCCACACATCTGAGCAGGACCATGTCATAGTTTCTTTTGTAGAGGGTATTTCCACTGAGGAAGAACTGGGATGCCAATCTCCTGAGGGTTCTCTTGTCGGTGTACGAGGCACTTTCGGGATACTCTTGCTCTTCGAGATATCGCTTGATGTCGTAGAACCAAGGTTTGTCGTCAAGTCCCTCTTCGACTGATGCACATACAACTGGTTTGTCTCTACAATCCATCCTTATGATTGGTGCTTCGTTGTAGGAATTTACTTGGTACATTGATGATAATGTAGCCAAAGCATCCGCCACCTGATTTTCTTCTCGAGGTATGTGATGGAAGTTGATTTCATCAAAAATGCTCAATCAATTCTACAACCCGGGCTCGGTAGGGGATTAAATTGGGATGTTTTGTTTCCCATTCTCCTTTGACCTGATAGATGACTAAGGCTGAGTCACCGTATACTTCAAGGTTTTTGATCCTTAGATCAATTGCTGCTTCGAGGCCTAGGATACATGCTTCATATTCTGCCATGTTATTGGTGCAGTCAAAGCATAACCTTGCTGTGAAGGGTTGGTATCCATTTCTTGGGGAGATTAAAACTGCTCCGACACCGTGCCCCATGGCATTTGAGGCGCCGTCGAAAGCGAGCTTCCATCGAGCTCTTGGTTCTGGCCCTTCATCCTCGCTTGTGACTTCTTCGTCATTCAAAGCTACGACATCTTCATCCAGGAAGTCGAATTGTATGGGTTGATAATCCTCCAATGGTTGGTGAGCAAGGTGCTCGGATAAAACACTCCCTTTGATGGCTTTTTGAGCAACGTATTGGATGTCGTACTCAGACAGCAGCATTTGCCAACGGGCTATCTTTCCTGTGAGGGCAGGCTTTTCGAAGATGTACTTGATGGGATCCATTTTCGATATCAACCAAGTTGTATGGGTCAACATGTATTGCCTTAGGCGTCGAGCAGCCCATGCTAAAGCGCAGCAAGTCTTTTCAAATGAAGTATACCTTGTTTCACAGTCGGTAAACTTCTTGCTTAGGTAGTAGATTGCGTGCTCCTTTCTTCCCGTTTCATCTTGTTGTCCTAACACACAACCCATCGATCCTTCAAGTACGGTTAGGTATAAGATGAGAGGTTTACCCGGAACCGGAGGTATTAAAATTGGTGGTTCTTGCAGGTATTGTTTGATCTTGTCAAACGCCTCTTGGCAATCCTCATTCCAATGAACGGCTTGGTTTTTCCTTAGCAGTTTGAAGATTGGTTCGCAGGTAGCTGTCATGTGTGAGATGAACCTAGCGATGTAGTTCAATCTTCCTAAGAAACCACGGACTTCTTTCTCGGTATTTTCTTTAAGGAACCGAGCGAAGGAAACTTTGCTCTGCGAACTCCCCTTTTTTTTTTTTTGTATTTTCTTTAAAAATAAAACAAATAAAAACCAATAATGATAATAGTAATGGTAATAATGAAAGTGATAATGGAAACAAAAATAGTAATGATAATAGTAATAAAGATAATAATAATAATAAATGATGAAAATAATATTAGTAATTAAAAAATAATGATAATAATAATAAATAATAATAATAAAACATTGATAAAAAGATAATAATAATATTTGAAAAAAAAAAGCAATAGCAATAGTATTAATAAGGATAATGATAATATTAATAATATTGATAGTAATGATGATGGTGATACATATTAATAAATAAAAATCTAAAAATGAAGATAAAATAATAAAAGGTAAATAAAATAAGAAAAATTGAAAATTATAATGGAATGATGAGTAATAATATGATAATGAACAAGGAAAAATATGAGTCAAAAAATGGGGTATGTCACATAAAACAATAGGCAATTAATTTAATCTGTATATTAAATGTCAAGATGCTGACGCTATTTTTTTAAGCCCCTAAACGTACAATATGTTATGTTCATTTTTTAAAAGCATGTCTTAGAAAGATCATTTCATTCATGAGATCCAAAATAAATCATAACTAAAAATACACTAGTACGCGAAATCAATTCCAAAATAATAGAATACGACAAATTTATTTAGTTTTAATTTCATCTCCATTCAAATCGGGCAATAAACGAATCGTTATGATACATTACATTCTCCCTAAATACGTGGTATCATCATAATGTTGGATTTAAATTAAATTCTTCAAAGTTTGCCGAAAATATTGGCATTGAAGTGTCTTATACTTAGTGTATAAATTTGCTAGTCTCTTTGAAAACTCAAAAGAATGAAGAGAACACATCACATGTATTCTACCAAATCAAGTATACATGTTCTCACATCGAACCCCTTCATATAAGATGAGTAGCGACAGACACAAATGCATTCTAATATATTCTTTTGAACTTAATCCCACTGCCCTGCCAACTGACAAGTTTCAATTGACAGAGGAGCATGATCAAGCTCAAAACAACATCTTAGAAATGCCTTCCTGTTCGTCACACTCATCTTATATGAAGGAATTCGATGTGAAAACATATATAGTTGATTTGGTAGAATACAAAATGTGTTCTCTTCATTCTTTTGAGTTTCCAAAGAGACTAGCAAACATTTATGCTAAGTATAAGACACTTCAATGCCAACATCTTAAGCAAACTAACAAGAATTAAACTAAAATCCAAAAAAATAATGACAAAACATAATAATACTACCTAAACATTTTCATCTGGCCGAATAAAACTCTTGGGAATATCTTCAGGTGATCTCAACAATGAAGCATCCATCTCGATCGTCGAAAACATGCTATGCTGACCAAATATCGAGAACATACTCCTCACGTCATCGTCGTTCGTGAGCATCATCCGGATGAACGTCAATCTCCCGACTGAGTCGATCGATGGACGTTGTCATACCCCAATTTTTGACCTAAAATTCTTTTTTTACTCGTCTTTTGGTTCGGAATTTTTCGTCATTTTAGACGAAATTTCGGCAGAGAGGTATTTTAAAATACCTCATTTAGGGTTCCGAAGGCGACAGTTTTTTTTTATTTTTTTTATTATTCCTTTTTTATTATTATCATTATTATTTTTTTTCTTTTATTATCCTTTTTTATTTTTTATATTTATATTTTCGGATTTACTATTTTTTTATTATTTTATTTTCAAAAAGGTTTGACTGATGTTTTGATGAGTTTTGATCACCATTTTAATGGTTGCCTTATTGGTCCTTGGTTGACTGATCATTTTTATTGTCCATCAATGACTTTCAATTGCATTAACCAGCATTGCATGAATAAAGAGGGCACACACGACCAAGCACGAAAGAGAAGGAAAAACCAGAACCATCAGAATCGAAACACAGAGCAAAATTCGGCCAGACTTTCACACCACAACAAACCCTAAAATCCAGTCACAACATCACAACAACACAACAAACTTAACATAACATCACACAGCAGATTTAACACAACATCACAACAATCCAGCGCCACCCACACAAACACAGCATCACACACACCATCCCACCCAAACGTAAACCTAATCAAACACTCACACAAACACCCACCCAAACAGAACACAAACACGACACTCCCACACCCAAAACATAAACTCCTACAAATCACTCCTCCACCCACTCAAACACAAACCAAAACCGGTTCACAAACTCACCTTCCCCCCAAAACCGAATCTCATAAACCCACCCTCCTTCCCTTTTTTTTTTTTTGTTTTTCTTACTTCCAGCTGTCTGCACCCCCCCTTTACTTTTGCACCCCCTGTTATTTTTTTTTTAGTTTCATCATTTTTTTTAGCATTTTTGGTCGTGTTAGTTTTATCTGTCATTTATTTTCCTTTTATTGCATAGCTTTGGAATGTATCTAGGACCAATGTAAATTATAAATGAGAAGAAATCATGCATGTGTCCTTTTATTTTATCTACATATTTTGCTTTTAAAAAAATGCAAAAATATTAGGTTAGTTTAATTTCAAAAGGATTTCGTGGTGATCCAACGTCACCATGGAAATTCCTCGCGTTTAGCTTTTTGTTATGTTTTTTAGTCTTAGTTAATTATTAAAAAGAAACAAGAACATGCAAATAATCAAAAATTCATAAAAAATCTTTTCCTAAATAAACCTTGATTTTCAATCAAGTGCCTCTTTTTTTTCTTTCACTTTCTTTAAAAAAATCATTAATCCATTTTAATAACATTTAAATCATTTTCAAAAAATAAAAAATACAAACAAATTTCATTTTTTGCCGCTTGGCCTTATTTTATCTTTAAAACTTTTTTCAAAAACTAAAAAAATACAAAAACAAATCAATCGGCATTTTTACCCTGAACCACGAGGTTTTGATCCCTTACGGGTACGTAGGCAAAGGACCTTGTCCTTCCAAATCATAAAAAAAAAACAATTTTTTTCTCACTACTCTAATTCTTTCTTTTAAAAAAAATATATAAGCAAGTTATAGCCAAAAATAAATAAATAAAATCAAGAGGTTCTCGTAGAATACTACGAACGTTTATGGTGCTAACACCTTCCCTAAACGTAACTAACCCCCGAACCCTAAATCTTTACAAAATGTGGTAATTTAGAACTTTTTTCCCTTTTCTTTTGAAAAATTAAATGTTTAGTCGTGAAATAAATTAGTGAGTCAACGTTAATCAATAGCTTGATCTCCGAAAATCACCGCGACAGAAATGGCGATTTCACTGGGGACTTCCCTAGGAGGGTTGAGCCTAACTTGAATTTATTTAATTATTTTGTGCTATAACTTGCTTAAAATAAAAATAAGAGTGTAAATACGTGCCTATGTGTTTTTTTTTTCCTTTTACGTGAGTGGTGAGATAAGTCCTACACCCGGACTTGAGGGAAACATAAGATAGGATGGTGGTATAATCAAAGTGTCTTTCAGAGAGTAAATCTTAGATGTGGCACGTGTGATAACCCCACTCAATGGAGGTTCCTTAAGAATATAATTATGTCGTCATGAGTAGTCATGGTTGGCATTCTTATTTTTGAGTGCTTATGAAGTTGATGACCTTTAGAGTTACCTTTAATCCATCTTGGCCTTCTAGGACGTAGTGCGGTGGCTGATCAAGAGTAATCTTGAATTGGTTGATACGCGATACTACACCCAAACAAGACTTTCCTACGAACGTTGTTGGACCGGGAGTAGTCCCGTAATCCGACAATATTCGGAAGTGGTCAATGACTTTGGGAACTTGGTAGAACCCGTGATACAAGTACATATGAAACCATAGTCCTTACCAAATGGCGTGGTTACCCATTAACTCCAACATTATGAACTTAAACCTCACCATGTTTTCTCCGTTCTTTAGCATAATCATGCATACATGCATCCATCCATAAATATTTTTTCATCCAATTACCTAAGGACATAAACAAGTTTTTTTGTAAACATCATAGATATGGACATTGCAAGGAGAAGCACTAAGAGGTATCATTTCAAAAAAAAAATAGAGTTGTCAAGATTAAGGGAGCTAGGATCTTTAGTAATTAGTCCGGGAGACTTTCAAACTCATCATGGAAGATTGCTTAGCATCCTCAGGTTAGATGTTGAAGAAGGAAGCTTGGAGACCTTGGTCCAATTCTATGACCCTCCTTACCATTGCTTCACGTTCACCGACTATCAACTTGTCCCCAGCCTTGAAGAATATTCCTACTTGTTTGGTTTACCAATGCCTAACGAAGTACCTTTCAACGACCTTGAACCCATTCATAAACCCTCAACCATTGCAGCTGCCCTTCACCTTGAAACCTCCATCATCAAAGCAAACCTCACCTTCAAAGGAGGCCTCCTAGGTCTACCCATCGATTTCCTTTACCAAAAAGCTTCCGCATTCGCCGAAGTAGCCAGTACCGATGCATTTCACTCCATCCTAGTCCTACTCATATACGGCCTTATACTTTTTCCAAACATTGACAATTTTGTCGACATTAATGCCATCCAAATCTTCCTCACCAAAAACACCGCACCTACATTATTGGCCGACACATACCATTCCATCCATGACCGAACCCAAGCCGGCCATGGAACTATCCTTTGTTGTGCACCTTTACTATACAAATGGTTTACCTCTCATCTACCTCAATCTCATTCCTTCAAAGCCAATCTCGAAGATCTCTCGTGGTCTCAAAGAATCATGTCTCTTACTCCATCTGACATAGTTTGGTACCATGCAGCTTGTGACATTGGACAAATCATTGTTAGTTGTGGTGAATACCCCAACGTACCTCTTCTCGGTATGCGTGGTGTAATTAGCTACAACCCTATCCTCGCTAAACGACAGTTTGGGCACCCAATGAAAACCAAGCCGGATAACATTGCCCTAACTAGTGAATTATATCTCAACCACGAAGACTACTCAATCAATAGAGAAAGATTTGTGCAAGCTTGGCGTACTATTCGTAGACTTAACAGAAGCCAGTTGGGAAAGAAGTTAGACTTCGTGCATGGATCTTACACACAATGGGTCATTGATAAAACTATGAGTTTTGGCTTACCCCACCACCTACCCAGATATCTATCCTCAACTGTCCCACCACCATCCTTACCCATACCCTTTGATACAAAAGAGGAGTTTCAAGAGCAGTTGACTCAAGTGCAGCTTGAAATGGACACTTGGCAAAGGAGGTATCTGGAGGCCAAGCTTGAAAATGAAACTTTGAGAGGACAATTGGCACAGAAAGACCACATGTTCTCCGTCCAAAGCCGACAAATCATTGAAAAGAACGATCTGCTTCAGCAGAAGGATTTCTGACTTAGGAAGGATGCCAGGAGGAAGAAGAGATGTATGAGTTTGAGATATCGGGGGTCTTCGAGCTTTAGATTCCTAGCTTCTATTGTTGAACTTTTGAGCATATCTCTTAGATTTGTTCCTAAGAAGGGGATCGTTTGTGATACTTTAATTTTTAAATGGAATTTTCAACTATGATGTTTACAATTACTTTGACAGGTCCTTCTGTGTGCACCTCGTTTTTTTCCTGAGAAAAAGACGCGCAAATCCTCCGGGGTCGTTCGTAAACGCTCGGAGGGCCTTTTGTGAAGCCGCCACCAAAGTTTTTGTGTAAAGGGAACGTTGATAAACCCTTAAGTTTTTTTTGTTTAAAGGGAAACGATAATAAAACCCTTTGACGATGAGGAAAGGATGGTCATCGCAACCATTGTCGGGTTCGGGAGTCGATTACGCAAGGGGAAGGTATTAGCACCCCTCACGTCCGTTGTACTCAACGGGAACCTTCTATTTGGCTAAAGCTTAAATTGTTTTTAAATGTTTTGCGCGCATGCTTATTCATGTCAAAAGGGAATATACTAAAAGGGGGGAAAAGAGATAAAAACAAACGAAAGAAAAAAAGGTTTTTATTATTGCGCTTGACAAGATGTCGATCTTGCTCCTACGTATCTCCCGGTAGTCGGAGAACTCAAAGCGTACGTAGTTCTTTGGTAGAAAAAACGTACATGTGTTGGTTAATTTTAAATGGACGATGTTTTAACCGAATTCTTGCGATTTAAACGTAGCTTGTATGCTCGCGCTTGGGAGACTTATTAAGCATTTGTTCACGAATCGCACTAGAATTGTTAAAAGGTACGTCCGTTAGGGTAAAAGGGTTCGAATTGGTCGCTATGGGACCAAAAGAGGTGCAATGGACTCATACAAGTCAATCATTGACCGAGTGGACTCCAACGAGTCGGGCGATTGTTCGATTGATCCACTGAGATCAAGAACAGGTACAATGGACTCGGACGAGTCGAACATTGACCGAGTGACTTAAACAAGTCGAGGGATCGAATCTAATGGCCACGGGGGACCAAAAGGTTTGGATTGACCACAAGGGGCCAAGATTTGGTTTGGTTAGGGTTGTATATTGAAAATGGAATGACGATTGCCCGAACGACGAGACATACGTCACGCATTCGTACAATCGGGGCAATGGAGAGACATACGTCACACCATCCCTTTTTCATTCATGTTTTTGGGTAGAATTCTTTTAGAAATCCCAAGGTATATCAAAACATTTGGTTTGAAGCCCTAAGTGAAGAGGTTTTGTGATTTTGTTAGAAAACGCACAAGTTCGGCTCATTTTGCGAACGGTTTTGGGAAGCGAACAAAATCGGCGTATGTTCATGCTTGAGTTTTGAAAATCATGAACAATATTTATTGTTCAAGTTTAGACTGAAATGATGAACATAGCTTGTTTGTTCATGCTGTTTTGAAAGTTTAGGAACATAACTTGTTTTGCAAGTTATCCACAAAATGTCATACGAACTTGTGATTTTGTCAAGATTGTGCAAAATCCTTGTTATGGTTTGAAAAACATGGGTTTAAAAACTCTTAGATTCTGAGCTCTTGGGCTAGAACCTCAAAAATTGGTCATTTGGACACCTAAACTCAGATTCTGAGTTCTGTCATGGTCGCACTGCGACCATGACTTCGCACTGCGAAGCATGCGAATTTTTGAGTTCAGAAGCTGTTTCTGAACTTTTGTTCAGAAACAACTTCTGAACACACTCAGGACCTTTTAGGTGAGTGAAAAACTTTGAGTTTTTGGGATGAAAAAGGCTGGACAAACCAGTTTTGGTGTTTTTGAAAACCTTGGGATTTCTTTGAAATTCAAAAGGGATTTTTTTAGAACCAAATGGTTTTGAACCAAAATTGCTATACAAACACAATTGAAAATGCAAAACAAAAGCTTGGAAACTTACAGAACTCCTTAGCAAAGCTCCAGCTGCAATGGATTTGAATTGATTGAAGGTTCTTGCAAAAGGTTTTGAATGTTGGTAATGGTTTTGAACTTTGTGAGGCTTTGTGTTTGGTTGGTTTTTTTCTGGTTGTTTGTGAGTGTTTGTAAGCTGGAATGAGTAGAGTTTCTGCTCTTGAATTGCTGTTATCAGAAGTGCTTGTAACCTTGGGCATTGCCTTCTATTTATAGGCCAAAACCAAATCAAATTCATCATTAGAAAATCCCAAAATCCAGCTGATTTGTGGCTAGGATCAGGCTGAATCCCTTTGCATTAAATGCTAATGGATAGAGGCAACCTTGCCTTGTGCCAAGGGGCAAGACTCAACCTGATTTCAGCCACAAAATCAACTAATTCTAGAAGGTAATGATGAGAAACATGGCTGAATTGCAATTGGCCAAGCTTGGGGATCAAACCTTGCAATCTCAATGGTTGATCAATGAAAACGTGCACTGTGATGTGCAGAGATTGAGGGATGAAAAAGGCTACCTATGGCTGGTGTGAGGGGTGAAAAGCTGCTGCAAAAACAGGGTAGGCACTCATGGCTTTTCAAGTGAGAAAATCCAGCTAGTTTGACTGGTTTTGGGGGAGCAAGCAGGAGGAAAGTCATCAAGCAGGTGGCTGGCAACCTTGGGGTGGTTAACAGGTCACATGGGAGGGACTAGAGCTGCCCAAGGGCAAGCCCACTTGCTTGTCACATGCTAGGTTGGAAGAAAAAGCTTCCAACTAGCCATGAATGCTGATTAAAATAAATATGGCAAGTCCTTCAATTCTGGTTTTGCTTGGCCCAAATAGCCATGAATGCTGATTAAAATAAATATGGAAATGATATGCAACAAAATCTGGAATTAAATCAAAGAAAAGAAAAATCTGCAGAAAAATCGCAGACTTCGCAGTGCGAAGTGAGCTTCGCAGTGCGAAGTCAGCATTTTTGAAATGTTGACTTTTGTTGACTTTGACTTTTTCTCCCTCTTTGATTTTTTTGATTTTTGTTTTTTTAAAAGGCTTAGGACAAAATTAGGGTACTACAGCTGCCCCTACTTAATTGTGTCTTCGCATAGAGTGCGTGAGTGCCGAGGGCATCTCATGAACTCTTTGCGAAGATCAATTAAGTAAAAAGAAGGACCCGAATTTTGTCCTTCGCGGAATGCAAATGCAATGGTTTGAAAAGGTTGATCATATCCAGCCGCTAACACTGGAGGTAGATCCACTGGGGGATGAAGGTAATCGTATCCAGCCGCTTACACTGAAGGTAGATTCCTAAAGGGGAAGTGATCTTATTCAGCCGCTAACACTGAAGGTCGAACACTGAGGGAGGTGATCTTATCTAGGCACTTTCACTAGAGGTCGATACCTAAGCTAGGTAATCTTATTCAGGCACTTTCACTGAAAGTCGATTCCTAACGAGCTGTGATCTTATTCAGCCGCTAACACTGAAGGTCGAACACTGAGGGAGGTGATCTTATCTAGGCACTTTCACTAGAGGTCAATACCTAAGCTAGGTAATCTTATTCAGGCACTTTCACTGAAGGTCGATTCCTAACGAGCTGTGATCTTATTCAGCCGCTAACACTGAAGGTCGAACACTGAGGGAGGTGATCTTATCTAGGCACTTTCACTAGAGGTCGATACCTAAGCTAGGTAATCTTATTCAGGCACTTTCACTGAAGGTCGATTCCTAACGAGCTGTGATCTTATTCAGCCGCTAACACTGAAGGTCGAACACTGAGGGAGGTGATCTTATCTAGGCACTTTCACTAGAGGTCGATACCTAAGCTAGGTAATCTTATTCAGGCACTTTCACTGAAGGTCGATTCCTAACGAGCTGTGATCTTATTCAGCCGCTAACACTGAAGGTCGAACACTGAGGGAGGTGATCTTATCTAGGCACTTTCACTAGAGGTCGATACCTAAGCTAGGTAATCTTATTCAGGCACTTTCACTGAAGGTCGATTCCTAACGAGCTGTGATCTTATTCAGCCGCTAACACTGAAGGTCGAACACTGAGGGAGGTGATCTTATCTACGCACTTTCACTAGAGGTCGATACCTAAGCTAGGTAATCTTATTCAGGCACTTTCACTGAAGGTCGATTCCTAACGAGCTGTGATCTTATTCAGCCGCTAACACTGAAGGTCGAACACTGAGGGAGGTGATCTTATCTACGCACTTTCACTAGAGGTCGATACCTAAGCTGAAATGGTCTTACCCTAAATAGGTGCCCCTGGTTGAACCGGAGAACAACGATTGTATGATGCATGTTATGCAGTATGATATGCAGTGATATGCAATGCAATATGATATGAGATAGACTCAAACAAAGATTCCTTCTGGGGAATAGGGGACAGTTGGTGAGGGAGGTTCACTGGGGAACACTCACTTAATTGTTGATGGATGTTTGGTGAATATGTGATATTCACTGGAGAATCCTTGTTGAGGATGCATGACATGATTTATGAAATGCATGTGTATGAATGATTTGTATATGCATGCATGAATGAAATTGACATGATGCATGAATTATGATATGTGGGATGCTAATTGGGCGCCGAGCAAGGTCGGTCTTGGTTGTGGTTGTGCCAATGATTGTTGGGCTTCTTTTCTTTCTGTTTGTTTGTTTTTTTGGTTGGTCGGTTTGTAAGGACAATGTCCTTTGCCTACATACCCGAATGGGATCAAAACCGGTGTAGTTCGGGCTTGTCCTGGGGATTTGTGATGGTCTGCCAATGATGATTGGACTTTGTGGTTTGGGTTGAGATTCCCTGGGGAATGTCAATGAAAATTGCGCTTTATTTGATGATTAGAGGCCAATGAAGATTGGGCTTATTATTGTTGTGCTTGACAAGATGATGATCTTGCTCCTACGTATCTCCTGGTGGGATGGAGAATTCAAAGCTTACGTAGTTCTTTGGTATGCCAATGAAAATTGGACTTTGTGTTGCCAATGATTATTGGGCTTTGGTTTGAGGTGATCTCACTGGGGATATAAGGATCATTTTGGAAGCATGATCGATATCCGGCCTTAGTGGATGAAAAAGATGTATGGGGGGTGTGCTTTAATTGGGGAAATTTGTTCCTCTGACACCCGGGATTTTTGCGTTTTACGCGTCGTGAGCTACGCACTTGCCTTTGCTGAAGAGCAAAAATCCTTTGGTGCAATACTTGGTGGGGATTATCGCAATTCCTTCGAAATTTACGAAAATTCAAATGAAACAACATTTGTTTGTTTTTCTTTCCTCTTTTTTTTTGGAAGAAATTTCTTTTGTTTATTTCCCATGTTTTAAAGCATTTTCATCATGAATAAAACAAAATTTTATGCGCTACTGAGAACACAAAATAACAAAAGGAAATTTATTCAATGCAGATTTGACCTCTTGAATGGGTGAAAAATACACAAAGTGAGAAGTGAGATAGAGAAAGACAAGAAAAAAAACAAAAATAAAATTGTTGGTTTTGGCACAACACATGCTATTTCCTTATGACTTCGAGATTTTTGTTTTTTGGAAGATGATGACGAGACCGATTCTTCTCCTCTTGAATCTTGTCCGGAGCTTGGATGTTGCAGTCATTGCCTTTCTTCTTTTGTTAACCCCTAACTTTTGCCTGGACCGCTCTTTCGAGTTTTCAATCCACCGGGGTGTATTTCCTTTTTTGATGTCCTTAATTTTTGCCTAGACCGCCTTTTCAGGTTTTCGATCTAGCAGGACGCTCTCTATTGCCTAAACCGCCCTTTCAGGTTTTCGATTTAGCGAGCTTCTTTTTTTCTCTTCTTTTTTTTTTCTTTTTCTCTTAGGCATAATACCTCTTGACTGCATCGGAGTTTATTGAGAGTGGGAACTCTTCTCCGTCCATAGTGGTGATGATCAGGGCTCCGCCTGAGAAAGCTTTCTTTACCACGTACGGCCCATCATAACTGGGAGTCCACTTCCCGCGGGGATCTTTGTGGATAGGTAATATCTTCTTGAGCACTAGGTCTCCTTCTTTGAATTCTCGAGGGCGGACCTTCTTGTCGAATGCCCTCTTGAGTCTCCTTTGATAGAGTTGTCCGTGACATATTGCCGTCAGGCGTTTTTCCTCTATGAGATTCAGTTGGTCGAACCTTGTTTGGAGCCATTCAGCTTCCTCTAGCTTGGTTTCCATCAAGACCCTTAACGAAGGAACTTCCACCTCTACGGGAAGAACAGCTTCCATACCGTATACTAAGGAGAAAGGGGTTGCCCCAGTTGAAGTGCGAATGGCTGTTCTGTAGCCATGTAGCGCAAAGGGAAGCATCTCATGCCAATCCTTATATGTTGTTACCATCTTTTGGATGATCTTCTTTATGTTCTTATTGGCTGCTTCTACCGCACCGTTCATCTTTGGTCGGTAAGGGGAGGAATTATGGTGCTCAATCTTGAAATCTTTGCACAACTCCTCCATTGTCTTGTTGTTCAGGTTTGCCCCATTATCGGTGATGATTTTGTGGGGAGTGCCGTAACGGCAAATGATTTCCTTCTTGATGAACCGGGCTACCACTTGTTTGGTTACGTTTGCATACGAAGCTGCTTCTACCCATTTGGTGAAGTAGTCGATGGCAACGAGGATGAAGCGATGTCCATTTGACGCTTTGGGCTCGATCATTCCAATCATGTCTATGCCCCACATAGAGAATGGCCAAGGTGAAGTCATGACGTTCAGTGGAGTTGGTGGTACATGCACCTTGTCGGCATAAATTTGGCATTTATGACAAGTCTTGGCATAGTGGAAACAGTCAGCTTCCATGGTTAGCCAATAATAGCCCGCCCTTAGGATTTTCTTTGCCATTGCATGCCCATTGGCATGGGTTCCAAATGATCCCTCGTGGATTTCTTTGATGAGCATGTCCGCTTCATGTTTATCCACACATCTGAGCAGGACCATGTCATAGTTTCTTTTGTAGAGGGTATTTCCACTGAGGAAGAACTGGGATGCCAATCTCCTGAGGGTTCTCTTGTCGGTGTACGAGGCACTTTCGGGATACTCTTGCTCTTCGAGATATCGCTTGATGTCGTAGAACCAAGGTTTGTCGTCAAGTCCCTCTTCGACTGATGCACATACAACTGGTTTGTCTCTACAATCCATCCTTATGATTGGTGCTTCGTTGTAGGAATTTACTTGGTACATTGATGATAATGTAGCCAAAGCATCCGCCACCTGATTTTCTTCTCGAGGTATGTGATGGAAGTTGATTTCATCAAAAATGCTCAATCAATTCTACAACCCGGGCTCGGTAGGGGATTAAATTGGGATGTTTTGTTTCCCATTCTCCTTTGACCTGATAGATGACTAAGGCTGAGTCACCGTATACTTCAAGGTTTTTGATCCTTAGATCAATTGCTGCTTCGAGGCCTAGGATACATGCTTCATATTCTGCCATGTTATTGGTGCAGTCAAAGCATAACCTTGCTGTGAAGGGTTGGTATCCATTTCTTGGGGAGATTAAAACTGCTCCGACACCGTGCCCCATGGCATTTGAGGCGCCGTCGAAAGCGAGCTTCCATCGAGCTCTTGGTTCTGGCCCTTCATCCTCGCTTGTGACTTCTTCGTCATTCAAAGCTACGACATCTTCATCCAGGAAGTCGAATTGTATGGGTTGATAATCCTCCAATGGTTGGTGAGCAAGGTGCTCGGATAAAACACTCCCTTTGATGGCTTTTTGAGCAACGTATTGGATGTCGTACTCAGACAGCAGCATTTGCCAACGGGCTATCTTTCCTGTGAGGGCAGGCTTTTCGAAGATGTACTTGATGGGATCCATTTTCGATATCAACCAAGTTGTATGGGTCAACATGTATTGCCTTAGGCGTCGAGCAGCCCATGCTAAAGCGCAGCAAGTCTTTTCAAGTGAAGTATACCTTGTTTCACAGTCGGTAAACTTCTTGCTTAGGTAGTAGATTGCGTGCTCCTTTCTTCCCGTTTCATCTTGTTGTCCTAACACACAACCCATCGATCCTTCAAGTACGGTTAGGTATAAGATGAGAGGTTTACCCGGAACCGGAGGTATTAAAATTGGTGGTTCTTGCAGGTATTGTTTGATCTTGTCAAACGCCTCTTGGCAATCCTCATTCCAATGAACGGCTTGGTTTTTCCTTAGCAGTTTGAAGATTGGTTCGCAGGTAGCTGTCATGTGTGAGATGAACCTAGCGATGTAGTTCAATCTTCCTAAGAAACCACGGACTTCTTTCTCGGTATTTGGCGCTGGCATTTCTTGGATGGCCTTTACCTTGTCGGGATCCACTTCGATACCTCTTTGGCTGACGACGAAGCCCAATAACTTCCCGGATCTAACGCCAAATGTGCACTTGTTAGGATTTAAGCGCAGCTTGAACTTTCTTAGGCGTTCGAAAAGCTTTTGTAGATGGACTAGATGATCCTCCTCCGTTTGGGATTTGGCAATCATGTCGTCGACGTAGACCTCAATTTCCTTATGGATCATGTCATGGAAAAGAGTCACCATTGCTCTTTGGTATGTTGCCCCGGCATTTGTTAATCCGAAAGGCATTACCTTATAGTAGAACGTCCCCTATGGGGTAATGAATGTGGTTTTCTCCATGTCCTCTGGAGCCATCTTGATTTGGTTATATCCTGAGAAGCCATCCATAAAGGAGAAGACCGAGAATTGGGCTGTGTTGTCCACTAATATATCGATGTGTGGTAGCGGGAAATCATCCTTTGGGCTTGCTCTATTCAAGTCCCGATAATCCACACACATTCTAACTTTGCCATCCTTCTTTGGAACTGGCACAATGTTGGCAACCCATGTTGGATACTTGGTTACGGCTAAAAAGCCGGCATCAAATTGCTTTTTGACCTCTTCTCTGATCTTGAGAGCCATATCGGGTCGAGTTCTTCTCAATTTCTGCTTCACTGGCGGGCATTCCGGCTTGAGTGGCAGCTTATGTACAACGATGTTAGGGTCTAAACCCGGCATGTCTTGATACGACCAAGCGAATACGTCCACGTACTCTTGCAGAAGTTTAATCAACTTTCCTTTCACATCCTCATGTAGGGAGGCTCCTATCTTGACCTCTTTCTTATCCTCTTCGGTCCCCAAGTTGACCTTTTCAACTGATTCTTGGTGAGGTTGTATTACCCTATCCCCTTGATTTGCAAGTCTGGACAATTCTTCAGGCGGTTCATAATCGTCCTCTTCATCATCTTCCGTTTGATTAATCGGGAAATCGAAGTCATAAGGGATTAAGGCAGTGTTGTTTTTGGAGGGTGGATTTGTAGATCTGCATGAGTATGATTTTTTTTAGGCTTTTTGTAGAAAAAAATTTTTTTAAAACAAATGCAAAAAAGAAAAAGACTCAAATGAACATAAAAGAGTGATTTTATTCATGATTGAAAATGACTTTAAAAACATGGGGGCCCCACACGACTAATCATTTGCCTTGGGCAGAGCTAAATGATATTATTTTTTTTTAAAAGTAAAAAACAAACAAACATGGTTTATTACTTAATCCTGGTAATGATCTCGGGAATTGCGATAGCCCTCCAATTGTTCAAAGCTTCATCCGAAGCGCAACGGTACACCAAATCAGGCACGTCTTCATCTACGTCTTCAAGTAGAGCCAATTGATCTTCATGGATAAACCCCGCACTGATGAATGTTTCCGAAATGGGGAGGATCCCTTGCTTTGGCGGCTTTGAGAAAGTTTCGGCTGATGGATGATACCCCAACCCGAAGCGATTCTTCTTCTCCGGTATGTCCACTATCTTGCCCCATCCGGTGGGTCGGCTTTCTTCTAGGGCCTCTCTTATTGCCCTCCATGATGACATGGCTGTCCTAGCCTCTTTCTTGGGCTTTGAGCTCAAAGTCGCGACATTCGCCACTTCCAAAGACTGGAATGGAACATCTACAGCTTCTTCGTCCGTTTCTATATAACGGAATGATGAGAGATGGCTTACCATCATGTCCTCTTGCCCGGAAACTACAATCATTTGGTTATCAATGATGAACTTAAGCTTCTGGTGCAGAGTAGAGGTAATGGCTCCGGCCGCATGAATCCACGGTCGTCCGAGAAGACAATTGTATGTTGGATTAATATCCATGACTTGGAAGGTTATAATGAAAACCTTAGGCCCGATTTGGACTGGTAAGTCGATCTCCCCTACGACGGCTCTTCTTGACCCATCGAAAGCTTTTACGACCAAGGCGCTGGGCTTCATTACTGTCCCTTCACATGATAGCTTGAGGAGGGTAGTCTTGGGCATGACATTCAATGATGACCCGTGTCCACTAGCACTCGTGAGAGGATGTGGTCCATGCATTTCACGGAGATATGTAAGGCGCGGTTATGAATGTGCCCCTCATCGGGTAGCTCATCGCCATTGAAACCCAAGTACCTACTTGAGGTAATATTTCCGACTATCCCGTCGAATTGGTCCACAGGAATGTCCTTGGTGACATGTGCCTCACTGAGGATCCGCAGCAGTGCTTCTCGGTGTGCTTCCGAGCTGAGTAGTAAGGATAGCATGGAGATCTTGGAGGGAGTTTGACATAGCTGGTCAATGATTTTATACTCGCTCTTTTGGATTATCCTTAGGAACTCTTCGGCCTCTTTTTGTGGGGTTGTCTTTTGAGAAGGCCCCGCTTGGTTCTCTTCTTCCTCCACGCTCTTTTCTTTGAGCGGCTCCTTTGGTAGTACGGCTGGCGTCTTCCCGAGTTCTTTCGGAGCGAAGACTCTACCACTTCTGGTTATTCCTCCAACACCGGTAATGTTAGTGATGCTGGACTCAATCTTGGCTAGTGGTTTTCCTTCCACATAGGCCACAGGTTGGTAATTCCATGGTACCCTCTTCGTGCTTTCAAAAGAGAAGGGTGCAGGTACGTGGAATGTTATGGGTTGTATTGGCATTGGTACCTCTCTCCTTTGGTATGGGATTTCGAGAGGTTTTGGGTCGTTAGACTCTAAGGTAGCAACGTCCGTGCCATCCTTTATATAGCCAATTTGGATCCAAGCTTGGTCCATTAGCTCTTGAAGACAACTCTTCAACTCTTCGCACTTGTCCGGGTTGACCTTGCAGGCTTCACAGTTGGCGTGCATTTCCTCGAACAAACTAAAACCGGTTAAACGCCCCCTTATGGTTGACAGGGGAGTCTTAACATTGGCTACCCTCTTGATTGGACCAAAGTCCTCTTGTTCCTCCACCGCATTTACAGAGGGACCCGCATGCCCCGGCAATGGGTTATTTTTTACATTGGGGTTCTCCTCTTTGAAGGATAACAGCTTCTTGTCAATAAGGTCCTGAACCTTGTGTTTGAAGACTCTACAGTTCTCGACATTGTGCCCCACGGTTCCTGCGTGGTAGTCACATTTGGCATTTGCGTCGTACCAATGTGGATATGGTGGCGACATTGGTGGTAGTAGTCTTGTCTCGACCATACCCTTTTGGATTAGATATGGCAAGATTTGACCATAAGGCATAGGTACAGGATCAAATTGCCTATTATAATAACTGTTCCTCGGGCCCGCTTGATTCCTTGATGGGTACCCGCCTTGTTGTTGTTGTTGTTGATTTTGCTGAGGCAACACTACTTGTTGTCGAGGTGGAGTTGCGGGAATTACTTGAGGTGAGTAACGCCCTTGAGCCGTTGCGGCTGCCACATACGGATAATGGTAGTGAGGCATTTGACTTGGTGGTGGGCAAGATGGTCCCACTAGAACAGCATTTGTCTCCCCCTCCTTCTTTTTGTGAAAGTTGCTGGGGGGTTTTCTAGCTCCACTTTGAGCTTCTAGAGGGCCTTGGATCTTTCCCTTCTTTACTCCGTCCTCTATTCTTTCACCAACCATGACTAGATCGGAGAAACCGGCAGACGTGCTTCCAATCATCTTGTCGTAATATGGGCCTTGAAGTGTGCCCATAAAGGTGTCGACAAGCTCTCTTTCCAATAGTGGTGGTTGTACACGAGAAGCTAGTTCTCTCCACCGCTGAGCGTACTCCTTGAAGGACTCATTGCTTCTTTGCAGGAGGTTTTGTAGTTGCATCCTATTTGGAGCCATGTCCAAATTATATTTGTATTGCTTTAGGAAGGCATCGGATAGATCCTTCCAAGTTTGGACATGGGTACGCTCGAGCTGCATGTACCAATCCAAGGACGCTCCGCTTAAACTATCTTGAAACACATGCACCATGAGTTTCTCGTTCATTGCGTAGGCTGCCATCTTCCTACAGAACATCCTTAGATGGTTCCGAGGGCATTGTATTCCTTTGTATTTCTCGAAGTCCGGCGTTTTGAACTTCGGAGGGATTATCACGTCGGGCACTAGGCACATATCCAAGGCGTTATGGGCACCGTAAGAATTGAATCCTTCGACCGCTTTCAACCTTTCTTCCAAAACTCGATACATTTGGGTGGTATCATTGTCTTGGTGGGTGGTGTCGGGAGCAGATTGCCTTGGTGGATTATTTTCCACATCATGGGAAATCATCTCATGCTGAGTAGTGGAAGTTCCTTGAGGACGACGCTCTTCATTCCTTACGGGGATTGTGAGCGGTGGTGGAGGTGGTCCATGGCCCTCATTTTCGAATGGTGGGGTATAATTCAAAGGTAAACCAAAAGGAGGCCATTGCACATTGGATGCATCCGTTGTTGGGCGAGGGTTACTTTCTCGTGCCGATAGAGCTTGCATTAGCTCTAGCATCTGATCCATCTTTCCCTTCATTCCATCAACCTCTTCTCTCAAAGCCGCTTGGGTTTGTTCCAAATTGTCCATGATCCTTTGTTTGTTAGCTCGTGTTCCGTACGAGTGTTGGAGATTTGATTCTTGGACCGAGGGCTTTCGGGGTTTTCGGGCTATGATTGCTTTGAACTGTTTTTAGGGAAATGAATGAGTTTTTTTTTGAAAAAAAAATGCATGAAGATGCATGTGGATGTATGTATGCAATGAGTATGCAAAATATGCGTTTTTTTTTTTATTTTGCTTTATGGAGGAGTTTAAAGGTGCACAATTAATATTAGCAATTCGAAATATTAAAGACCGGGAAGTTGATTATGCTTCAAAATATATTTGATTAAATAACATTTGTTTACAAAGTGTAACTAATGCTATTACAAATCAAATAGCCGCTCGCTTCTCGGCTTTGCTCATCTCCTCCCTATAGAAATCTATGGTGTCCTTGCAGAACTTCATAAACTTCTGGATCTCCATAGGGATGACAAAGTAGGGCATGACCATCTCGGCCTCCGCTAGCTTCTTTGGAAGTTGGGTGATTACCAAATTTGAGAATGCAACCAATTTAGTGAAATCCTCACTTAATCGGGTGGCGTCTTGCCATACATACTCAATCACTTTCTTGCGCTGGTCTAGCTTGACTCTTGCACTTCTAATTTCATCATGTAGTTGTGCAATGTGGTCCCCATGAGCTCTTGCAATCTTGTCGAAGTACTCTTCGAATTTCTTGATGTCTTCTTCGAGATGATTGCACTTTAGCCTCCCTTGATGAGAAAGGCTCTCATGTCTTTGCCGTTGGACGCGTTCGGCTTGAAGCTGCTCTTTGTAGTCTTTAACTACTTCTTGGAGCTGTTGATTTTTCTCTTGAAATTTCAACCTCCATTTCCGTTGAGCTTCAATGGCTAGTTCGCCGAATTTCTTGAGCTCTTGGTTGGAATGTAAGATTCTTTCCAACTCTTCGTCCTTGGCCACAAGGTTGGCATCCACACTAACCAAGCCGCCTCCTATCCAATCTCTCTTCCCTTCGGAGATTCTTAGCCGTTTTTGGCATACTAGGAGAGAGTTTGTCACTTCATCACGATCTCTCTTCGTCCTAGTAATTTCTCCTAAAGCTTGGAGGTGCTTCAATTCTAAGTCTCCGTTTTTGTTTTGGAGCTCTTGAATTTTAGCTTTGAGTTCCTCCACTTCTTTGTTGGGAATGGTTGCAATAGGTTTAGGTGTAGGAGATTTTGGAGGGCTTATGACCACGAAGGGTAGCTTGATTGCTTTGACCCTCTCCTTCACCCACTGAGTATAAAGGGGTTTGGCGACACAGTTTCTCTTGCCGACCCTTCCTTTGCGTACTTGGCTCCATGCTCCCCGGATTCTCTCTAGCAATGCTGGGTCTTGATCGCCTTCCCTTAAGTAGAAAGCTTCCAACAAAAGGTCATTGGGTTTATCTTCCATTGAAAAACCTAATTGTCGGAGAGAGAGGACCGGATGGATGGTTTCTCCAGATACAATCAAATCAAGATGGCACCTGAAGATAGAGAGAAGATGTCTTTCATTACACCTTGGGGAACTTTCTGCTACAAAGTAATGTTGTTTGGTTTGATAAATGCAGGCGCTACTTATCAAAGGGGCATGACTACTCTCTTCCATGATATGATGCACAAGGAAATCGAAGTTTATGTGGATGATATGATCGTCAAGTCAGGAACTGAAGAGTAACATGTCGAGTATTTGCTGAAAATGTTCCAACGTCTGAGAAAGTATCGACTTCGCTTGAATCCTAACAAGTGTACTTTTGGTGTCAGATCCGGGAAGCTTATGGGTTTCATTGTTAGTCAGAAGGGTATTGAGGTCGATCCATATAAAGTCAGAGCTATCAGAGAAATGCCTGCTTCGAAAACAGAAAAACAAGTAAGCGGTTTTCTTGGGCGTTTGAACTACATCTCCAGATTCATCTCTCACATGACCGCCACATGTGGGCCAATATTCAAACTGCTCCGTAAAGATCAAGGGATTGTTTGGACGGAAGATTACCAGAAAGCCTTCGACATCATCAAAGAGTATTTGCTAGAACCTCTGATTCTTATCCCTCCAGTTGAAGGAAGACCTTTAATCATGTATCTGACCGTGCTAGAAGATTTTATGGGTTGTGTGCTCGAACAGCAAGATGAGACCGGAAGAATGGAGCATGTAATTTATTACTTGAGCAAATAGTTTACAGATTGTGAGTCTCGATATTCCATGCTTGAGAAGACTTGTTGTGCTCTAGCCTGGGCCGCCAAACGCCTCAGTCATTATATGGTTGATCACACCACTTGGTTGATATCTAAAATGGATCCGATCAAGTACATCTTTGAGAAGCCTGCTTTAACAGGAAGAATTGCCCGGTGGCAGATGTTACTGTCCGAATATGACATCGAAGTGCGCACACAAAAAGCAATCAAAGGCAGTATCCTTGCTGATCATTTGGCTCACCAACCAGTTGCAGACTATCGGCCCATTAAGTTCGATTTCCCCGACGAGGAGATCATGTATTTGAAGATGAAGGATTGCGATGAACCATTACCTGAAGAAGGTCCAAATCCTGACTCCAGATGGGGTTTGAAATTTGATGGGGCGGTTAATGTCTATGGCAACAGAATTGGGGCAATCATCATCACTCCTAAAGGCACACACATTCCTTTTTCTGCCAGGCTGCTATTTGATTGTACAAACAACATTGCTGAGTATGAAGCGTGCATCATGGGTATCGAAGAGGCTATTGATCTATGGATTAAGAATCTCGACATATATGGGGATTCGGCTCTCGTGATCAATCAAATCAAAGGAGAATGGGAAACTCGCCACCCCGGCTTGATTCCTTAAAAAGACTATGCAAGACGATTACTGACTTTCTTCAACAAGGTTGAGCTACACCACATCCCTGGTGATGAGAACCAGATGGCAGATGCTCTAGCTACCTTTTCCTCTATGTACAAAGTAAATCATCGGAATGATGTACCTTTGATCAGTATCAGGTGTCTCGACAGGCCTACTCATGTGTTCGCAACCGAAGAAGTTGTTGATGACAAACCGTGGTTTTATGATATTAAGCACTTCCTTCAAAGACAAGAGTATCCACCCGGAGCCTCCAACAAAGACAAAAAGACCTTAAGAAGATTGTCCGGCAGTTTCTTCCTGAACGGAGATGTATTGTACAAAAGAAACTTCGACAGAGTTTTGCTCAGATGTGTGGACAAGCACGAGGTAGAGTTATTGATGCATGAGATACACGAAGGCTCCTTTGGAACTCACTCCAATGGGCATGCGATGGCTAAGAAAATGCTGAGGGCAGGTTTCTATTGGATGACGATGGAATCTAATTGTTACAAACATGCCAGGAAATGACACAAGCGTCAGATCTATGCCGACAAAATTCATGTGCCGCCAACTACGCTTAATGTTCTTTCTCCTCCGTGGTCATTCTCAATGTGGGGCATCGACATGATTGGTAGGATCGAACCAAAGGCTTCAAACAGACATCTTTTCATTCTAGTGGCCATTGATTACTTCACCAAGTGGGTCAAAGCAGCATCTTATGCCAATGTGACCAAACAAGTAGTAGTCCATTTTATCAAGAATCAGATCATCTACCGCTACGGTATCCCTAGCAGGATCATTACAGACAATGAGACGAATCTGAACAACAAAATGATGAAAGAGTTGTGTGATGATTTCAAGATTGAACATCATAACTCCTCTCCTTACAGGCCCCAGATGAATGGTGTTGTCGAAGCTGCAAATAAAAACATCAAGAAGATTGTCCAGAAAATGGTAGTCACTTACAAAGACTAGCATGAGATGTTACCGTTCACTCTGCATGGGTACCGTACTTCAGTGCGCACTTCAACAGTGGCAACCCCTTTCTCCTTGGTTTACGGCATGGAAGCAGTGCTCCCTGTGGAAGTCGAGATCCCGTCAATGAGAGTTTTGATGGAGGCCAAGTTGTTTGAGGCTGAATGGTGTCAAAGTAGGTATGATCAGCTGAACTTGATTGAAGAAAAATGCATGACTGCCTTGTGTCAAGGACAACTATATCAAAGGAGGATGAAACAAGCCTTTGACAAGAAGGTTCGTCCCCGTGAATTTCGAGAAGGAGACCTTGTGCTCAAAAAGATTTTATCCTCTCAACCGGACTCCAGGAGCAAGTGGACGCCTAATTATGAAGGACCGTATGTCGTCAAGAGAGCTTTTTCTGGTGGTGCAATGACCCTTGCGACTATGGATGGTAACGAACTTGCACGTCCTGTGAACGCCGATGCAGTCAAGAAATACTTTGTCTAAAAAATATATAAGAACAACTCGGTAAGTCGAAAACCTGAAAAGGCGGCTTAGGCAAAAATGAGCGTCTCAGTGGATTGAAAACCCGGAAGGGCGGTCCAGGCAAAAATTAGAGACATAAACAGAAAATAATCATCCTGATAGATTAAAAACCTGAAAGGGCAATCTATGCAAAAGTTAAGGATTATGACAAAGTAACTGCATCAAGTTGGACATGATTCACCTTGGGCATCCTAGCTGTCAAAAGACCTCCAATTCAGAACATTTGTACATCAGCGACTCGGAACAGTGGAATACAAAGTTGTTAGGGAGGATAATGGTTATTGTGTTCGATATATCTCTCCTAGTATGTCATTCCTATTATGTTTTACCTTCATTAAGCTATCATTACTCGATAGTAGGTAAAACATTTTGTCGGTCTTCATTAAAATATCCTCACAACGATAGTAGACCATGTTATTTCTCTTATATTATACCTTCATTAAATTACCCCCACAACGGTAGTAGGTAAAACATTTTATCGGTCTTCATTAAGCTATCCTCACAACAATAGTAGACCATGTTATTCCCCTTATGTTCTACCTTCATTAAGCTATCTTTACACGATAGTAGGTAAAACATTTTATCGGTCTTCATTAAGCTACCCCCACAACGATAGTAGACCATGTTATTTCTCTTATAGTATACCTTCATTAAGCTATCATTACACTATAGTAGGTAAAATATTTTGTCTGTCTTCATTAAGCTATCCTCACAACAATAGTAGATGATGTCATTTCCTTTACATTTTACCTTCATTAAGATATCTTCACAATGGTAGTAGGTAAAATATTTTGTCTATTTTCACAACGATAGTAGACGATGTCATTTCCTTTACATTTTACCTTCATTAAGTTATCCTCACAACGGTAGTAGGTAAAATATTTTGTCTGTCTTCATCAAGCTATCCTCACAATGATAGTAGACAAAGTATTTTCTCTTATATTATTCCTTCATTAAGCTACCCCCACAACGGTAGTAGGTAAAATATTTTGTCTGTTTTCAGTAAGCTATCCGCACGACGATAGTAGACAAAGTCTTTTCTCCTATATTTTACCCTCGTTAAGCTATCCTCACAACGGTAGTAGGTAAAATATACTGCCTGTCTTCATTAAGCTTTCCGCACACCGATAGTAGGCAATGTCTTTTCTTTTTTATATTACCTTCTTTAAGCTATCAATACACGATAGTAGGTAATACATGTCATTTGTCTTCTTTAAGCTATCATCTTTGTTGATAGTAGGCAGTGTCTCCTTCTTTTACCTTCTTTAAGCTATTGAAATTTCGGGCTTATTTCTTCACACGTTCAAGTTGAGAGTTCAGCTGGGTTACCTCATCTTTGAGATCTGAAATCTGTGCTAGATGATCACTTCTTTCATCATATAATTGACTAATAGTCTTTTTCTGATTTACCAGCTGCTTGCACACTTCTTCAAATTTAACACGCCACTTCTTGCAAACAACAACAGGATCTTTATAGGACAATTCTCCATGTGACTTCTTAACATCAATATTGGTAACAAGGCCAATGCTTTTTACTTTCTTTTCCATTCTGCCAGAAAATAACTCCCTGGAGCTCACCCAAAAACAAGCAGGGTGCCTGCTCTGATGCCAATTGAAATTCTGGCAATTAACTGGTTCTGAACTAAAAACAGAGTATGAAAGCTAAGAGTTCAGAAGCAGAAAATAAAGTGCAGAAAGATAAAGAACACAATGAGTTTGTTAACCCAGTTCGGTGCAAACTTCACCAACTCTGGGGGATACCAATCCAGGAAGGAAATCTACTAAGTAGAATTAATTCTAAGACTCAACAGCCCCTGTTCTTCTTCTTATCACTTAATCTCTACCCTTCTAGACTTCTACCCAGGAGACTACCTAGGTATAAGAACCCACTTACTTCCTAACCAAGCAATCACAGCTCAGTGATTGTAAACTTAACAAAAACACACAAATTGAAGTCACACTTCAAGACAACAAAAACATCATTCGTGCTTAAAAGCTTTGAATGAATTACAACTCAAAACAATCTAAACCAACTCAAAATGTAACGACCCTATTTTCGTATGTTATATTTTTATATATTTTATTTTATGGATTTGCATTTAAAAATATTTTCTCGTAATCGATAAATAATTATTTAGCGCGAGCGTAAGTTCGTAATCGAGATTTTAAGGTTTTGGGCGAAATTGGGCCAAGAAGATGAATAGTATTGGGCTTTTGAGTTTATGAGTAGTAATGATCAAGTGGATGAGATTTAGTGAGCTGGGATTGGATTGAAGGGCTAGGATTGGTCCTTGAGAGTTAGTAAGAATGGATGGCCAAGATTGAATTGAGTGGGTTATAAGATAATCACAAAGACTTTGTCATCACTATTCCTTATCTTTTGGGAGAAGCTGAAACGTGAAGGAGAAGGGAGAAGAGCTTGCGAACAGCTAGGGCAAGAGCAAGAGAGAAGAGAAAAGCTGGAGTTTGCTAGAGATTTCATCGATTCCGGGTAAGAGAGTTAGTATTCGTAATCGGGAGTGACTCGAGAAGGGGAGATTGTCGATATCTCCGTACCCAAACTTCTCCTCTCACTTTCCTTTTTGGTTTTGTGAAACTTTTCTTAAACAAAACTTGAGTTTGATGATCGTAGTATGTTTCTAGTATGATTTTGTGGATTGAAATTGTGTTTTCGTGTATGTTTGAATTCTTGGAATGATATTGTGTGGATTTCAATATATGGCTGAAAGTTTTTATGATTAAAGTTGTTAATGATTATGTTAAGTTCATTTGATGCTAAGTGATGTTGATTGTATGTTTAATTGAAGTTATATGATGTTTATTTATGTTGGGTATTCGAAAATGTTGTTGTTGTTCAAGAAAAGCTTGCGTGAAACCCTAACAATGGTGGTTTTTGTTATGGCCATCATGTTGTGTGAGTATGTGTTATATAATGCTTAGAATGGCTGTTAGGAATTAATAGAGGGTGTCTAAGGTTTTGAAAGTGGATTTGGACTTAGTAATATTAAAGACTAAGGTGTGGGTATTGCCGAATATGTTTGAATGGATAAGTTATCAAAGTGTGTGGGTTTTCCTTTAAACCCTTATGTGTTTGAGATTTTGGTATGATTGCTTGGTTTATTTGAGATTGTTGAATATGGTTGAGTATATACATGTTGTGTCTTATGATCTGGCCATGAGAGCCTAGTGTTAGTGTTTGTTGTTGTTGTGATAATTATCAGAGAGCTGATAATTAGTGGTGTTGTTTGTGTTTGTTGTTGTTGTGATAATTATCAGAGAGCTGATAATTAGTGGTGTTGTTTGTATTTGTTGTTGTTGTGATATCTATCAGAGAGCTGATAATTAGTTGTGTTAGTAAGTATCATATATTTGCTAAGTGAATCATTATGCATTTCATTATTCGACGATATCCGGAGCGGGAATGAAATCCATGAGAGCGTGGTTATCAAGAGAGCTTGGTAAGGATATAAGTTTATCCGAATGAAATCCATGAGAGCGTGGTTATCAAGAGAGCTTGGTAAGGATATAAGTTTATCCGAATGAAATCCATGAGAGCGTGGTTATCAAGAGAGCTTGGTAAGGATATAAGTTTATCCGAATGAAATCCATGAGAGCGTGGTTATCAAGAGAGCTTGGTAAGGATATAAGTTTATCCGAATGAAATCCATGAGCGTGGTTATCAAGAGAGCTTGGTAAGGATATAAGTTTATCCGAATGAAATCCATGAGAGCGTGGTTATCAAGAGAGCTTGGTAAGGATATAAGTTTATCCGAATGAAATCCATGAGAGCGTGGTTATCAAGAGGGCTTGGTAAGGATATAAGTTTATCCGAAATGATTTGTTACCACATGCATTAGAGAATGCATTTGAGGCATGCATCTTTTGTGACGTTATGTGTGCATAATGGTTGTTGAGTGATAATTGTTATTGATGAGTTTTGTGCTTGAAGAATTATGTGTGCATGGTAATTGATGATTGATAATTTCCATCTGTTTGACTTAATTGCTTAAAGTGTTGATATGTTTTGAGTACTTGTGATTAATGAATAAATGTTTGACGATAATTGATGATGCATGTGCGTGAGTTAGAATATGCATGATGGGTAAAGTGTAGGTACCCTACTTAGTATTGTGCTGTTTATATTGTGTTGATTATGTTTTACTAACACTCTCTGTTTTGTGTTATGTGCTGGATCTTTGGGGATCCAGATTTTCAGGAAGACGAGCATATCGTCGAGGATTAGCTGTTGTCGTATAGAACCTGCGTAGTGGTGAGGGCATAGCTTAGCTATCCTTACTTTTGGTACTAGGTGTTGTATCCTAGTTAGAGTTTAGGGCTCTGATAGTTGTAACACCACTTTGGGTATTCGAACGTGTATGTATGAATTTGGCAATGGCCTCTGTTGTAGATGTGGATGTTAATTTATCTAATGCTGTTGGTCTGATTTTCTGCACAACTTTCTGCATAATTTTCTGCATAACTTTTCCGTATTTGAAACGAAAACTGGTACTGATCGGTACAGAATTGGCCTTGGGTGTAAACATGAAAGTTTTAGATAATTTTGTTAGCCTTCCAGTGGCTTTGGTTTGACGTGAAAATGATTTTTAGTTTTTGAGTTATGATGAAAATACTCAGAGGAGGTCTTAGTGAAATTGTGCTGTGACAGCATTTTCTGTTTCATGTTTTGGTGTCTTTTTCGCACGTCTCCGTTTTAAATTGGTCTTTGGTATAAACATGTGAAATGTTGTAATGTGTTTTGAAAACGGAAAGAAAACGATTCAATCGATTTCGTGAATTTTGATATAGAAGGGGTATGAGCTGATGAGTTAGAAGGGGTATCCTGTTAGAAGGGGTATCCTGTTAGAAGGGGTATCCTGTTAGAAGGGGTATCGTCTCTGTTTTCTGTTTGTTTTTCTTTTCCGCTGCTGTTTGTGAATCAAATATATTTTGATCTGTTGATGTTTATGAAAATGCGTTTTCATTATGTTGTAACTTCCTATGTCCTTAACGTTTTTTTTTTTATTAAAGTTAATAATCGGCGGTTAAGGGTTAGGGTGTTACAATAGTTGGTATCAGAGCAGGTCGATCCATCGGATCAATTAGGTGTAGATTACCCTTTGTGTAACATGTGTTAGGAAAACACTGTTTATACTGTTTTGAGGAAACGAAGTGTATCCTCACTCGTGGTGCGTGGTGTTGGTTCAGGTTATGGCGCAAAAAGCATTTGCCGATGCGATGGAATTGATGGCGAATGCCATGGTTCAGAAGGCTGTGAGTAGGACGGCTGATAGAGCAGCACAGGAAGCCAAGACTAACTACTACAAGGCTGTGAATGAGAAGAGGAGGAGAGCCTTCGGAAGAGGAAAGCCTTATGATAACCGGGGAAAGAAGCCGGATGGAGGTGGAAGCAGTGGTGGTAAAACTGGAGGTGGTAAGAATTGTTTTAAGTGTGGACAGCTGGGACATCGTTTCTTTGAGTGCCCGAAGAATGATGGAAAATGTTTCAAGTGTGGTGATCCTAACCACAAAGCTGATCAGTGCAAGAAGGGTATTGTGTGCTTCAACTGCAAAGAAGCGGGTCACAAGAGCCACGTGTGTAAGAAGCCTAGAGCGGCTGGAGGAAAAGTGTTTGCTTTAGATGGTGGTGATGCGAAGGCTGACAACTTGATCAGAGGTACATGCTTTGTCAATAATACTCCTTTGTCTGCTATTATTGATACGGGTGCTACCCATTCGTTTATTTCTGTGGATTGCGTGAAGAGGTTGGGTCTTAGAGTAGAGAATATGATGGGACGCATGGTTATAGAAACGCCTGCGAGTGGTTCGGTATCGACTACTCTAGTCTGTGTTGACTGTTCAGTCACTATGTATGGACGACACTTTGGAATGGATTTAGTCTGCATTCCGTTGAGCGGAATAGACGTTATCTTTGGTATGAACTGGTTAGAATTTAATCGTGTTCATATCAACTGCGGTAAGAGGACGGTTATGTTTCCAAGACCGGAGCCAGAGTTGTGTTCGAAGCTTATGTGTTGTCGAGAAGTGGTAAGATCAGTGAAGGCTCAAGAGGACGTGTTTGCTATGTTTGCTTCGTTGAGAGTGGAAGAGAAGATTGAGGTTGATGCGTTGCCGGCGGTGCGTGATTTCACAGATGTTTTTCCAGATGACATTTTGGATTTACCACCCGAGAGAGAGGTTGAATTCGCAATTGACGTAGTACCTGGTACTAGTCCAATTTCGATGGCGCCGTATCGTATGTCAGCTGCAGAGCTTGAAAAGTTGAAAGAACAATTGGAAGGATTGTTAGAGAAAAAGTTTGTAAGACCGAGTGTATCGCCGTGGGGTGCGCCGGTTCTGTTGGTAAAGAAGAAAGATGGTAGTAGGCGTCTGTGCATTGACTATCGTCAGTTGGATAAGCAACTATCAAGAACAAGTATCCACTTCCGAGGATGGATGATTTGATGGATCAGTTAGTGGGAGCCTGTGTGTTCAGCAAGATTGATTTGAGATCGGGATATCACCAGATAAGAGTTAAGGCGGAGGATATACCGAAGACTGCATTCAGGACAAGGTATGGTCACTACGAGTACGCTGTTATGCCTTTTGGAGTTACTAATGCACCTGGAGTGTTTATGGAATATATGAATCGTATATTTCATTCCTTTTGGATCGGTTCGTGGTGGTCTTCATAGACGATATTTTGGTATACTCGAGGACGGAAGAGGAACATGCCGAGCATTTGAGGATTGTGCTGGAGGTGTTGCGAGAGAAGAAGCTTTATGCAAAAATTTTCTAAGTGTGAATTTTGGTTGCATGAAGTTAGCTTTTTGAGTCACGTCATTTCAAGTGGTGGTATAGCAGTGGATCCTGCTAAGGTAGAGGCCGTGCAAGATTGGGGGACGCCGGAGTCTGTTACTGAGATCCGAAGTTTTCTTGGTTTGGCCGGTTACTATCGGAGGTTCATCGAAGGATTTTCAAAGTTGGCGTTGCCGTTGACACAGTTGACTAGGAAGAGTCAAGCTTTCATTTGGGATGACAAGTGTGAGCAGAGTTTCCAAGAGCTGAAGAGGAGGTTGACATCTGCACCTGTGCTAATTCTGCCAAATCCGAAGGAACCGTTCGTGGGTTTTTTTTTTGTGATGCGTCGAAGATGGGTTTAGGTGGTGTGTTGATGCAGAAGGGACAAGTTGTTGCTTATGCATCAAGACAGCTGAAGATTCATGAGAGGAACTATCCCACGCATGATTTGGAGCTAGCTGCTGTTGTGTTTGTTCTCAAGATTTGGAGGCACTACTGGTATGGGTCAAGGTTCGAGGTTTTCAGCGATCACAAGAGTCTGATGTGAGATTGACGAAGCTTAAGACGCTCATCGAGCAAGGGAAAAAGGTAAACGGTGAGATCGATGAGAAAGGCGTGATGAGGTGTCAGGGAAGGTTATGTGTACCTGATGTGCCTGAGTTGAAGCGGATGATCTTGGAGGAAGGTCACAGAAGCAACTTAAGTATTCATCCTGGTGTTACTAAGATGTATCAAGATCTGAGGAAAATGTTTTGGTGGCAAGGGATGAAGAAAGAGATCGCCGAGTTTGTTTTCGCGTGTTTGACTTGTCAGAAGTCCAAGGTGGAGCATCAGAAGCCGTCGGGGCTATTGCAACCTATGTTTATTCCAGAATGGAAATGGGATAGTATTGCGATGGATTTTGTAAGCGGTTTGCCGAAGACGTCGAAAGGTAACAATATGATTTGGGTAGTTGTCGACAGGTTAACAAAGTCTGCTCATTTCATAGCTATCAAGACCGGTATGCTAGTACCGAAGTTGGCTGAGATTTATGTCGAGCAAATCGTGAGATTGCATGGAATTCCGTCGAGTATCGTATCAGATCGAGATTCCCGTTTTACTTCAAGGTTTTGGAAGAGTTTGCAAGAGGCGTTGGGGACTAAGTTGCGGATGAGTTCTGCTTATCACCCGCAGACGGATGGTCAGTCGGAGAGGACGATTCAATCATTGGAGGATTTATTAAGATCGTGCATTTTGGAGCAAGGAGTAAGTTGGGAAGCTTGCTTACCATTGATTGAGTTTACGTATAACAACAGTTTTCATTCGAGCATTGGTATGGCACCTTTTGAAGCGTTGTATGGGAGAAGATGTAGAACACCTTTGTGTGGGTTTGAATCGAGAGCAAGATGCGAGACTTCTATCCAGAGTTGTTTTCGGGTATTTTCGAGGGCGAAAATTCTTTTTAGGGGGGTAGAGTTGTAACGACCCTATTTTCGTATGTTGTATTTTTATATATTTTATTTTATGGATTTGCATTTAAAAATATTTTCTCGTAATCGATAAATAATTATTTAGCGCGAGCGTAAGTTCGTAATCGAGATTTTAAGGTTTTGGGCGAAATTGGGCCAAGAAGATGAATAGTATTGGGCTTTTGAGTTTATGAGTAGTAATGATCAAGTGGATGAGATTTAGTGAGCTGGGATTGGATTGAAGGGCTAGGATTGGTCCTTGAGAGTTAGTAAGAATGGATGGCCAAGATTGAATTGAGTGGGTTATAAGATAATCACAAAGACTTTGTCATCACTATTCCTTATCTTTTGGGAGAAGCTGAAACGTGAAGGAGAAGGGAGAAGAGCTTGCGAACAGCTAGGGCAAGAGCAAGAGAGAAGAGAAAAGCTGGAGTTTGCTAGAGATTTCATCGATTCCGGGTAAGAGAGTTAGTATTCGTAATCGGGAGTGACTCGAGAAGGGGAGATTGTCGATATCTCCGTACCCAAACTTCTCCTCTCACTTTCCTTTTTGGTTTTGTGAAACTTTTCTTAAACAAAACTTGAGTTTGATGATCGTAGTATGTTTCTAGTATGATTTTGTGGATTGAAATTGTGTTTTCGTGTATGTTTGAATTCTTGGAATGATATTGTGTGGATTTCAATATATGGCTGAAAGTTTTTATGATTAAAGTTGTTAATGATTATGTTAAGTTCATTTGATGCTAAGTGATGTTGATTGTATGTTTAATTGAAGTTATATGATGTTTATTTATGTTGGGTATTCGAAAATGTTGTTGTTGTTCAAGAAAAGCTTGCGTGAAACCCTAACAATGGTGGTTTTTGTTATGGCCATCATGTTGTGTGAGTATGTGTTATATAATGCTTAGAATGGCTGTTAGGAATTAATAGAGGGTGTCTAAGGTTTTGAAAGTGGATTTGGACTTAGTAATATTAAAGACTAAGGTGTGGGTATTGACGAATATGTTTGAATGGATAAGTTATCAAAGTGTGTGGGTTTTCCTTTAAACCCTTATGTGTTTGAGATTTTGGTATGATTGCTTGGTTTATTTGAGATTGTTGAATATGGTTGAGTATATACATGTTGTGTCTTATGATCTGGCCATGAGAGCCTAGTGTTAGTGTTTGTTGTTGTTGTGATAATTATCAGAGAGCTGATAATTAGTGGTGTTGTTTGTGTTTGTTGTTGTTGTGATAATTATCAGAGAGTTGATAATTAGTGGTGTTGTTTGTATTTGTTGTTGTTGTGATATCTATCAGAGAGCTGATAATTAGTTGTGTTAGTAAGTATCATATATTTGCTAAGTGAATCATTATGCATTTCATTATTCGACGATATCCGGAGCGGGAATGAAATCCATGAGAGCGTGGTTATCAAGAGAGCTTGGTAAGGATATAAGTTTATCCGAATGAAATCCATGAGAGCGTGGTTATCAAGAGAGCTTGGTAAGGATATAAGTTTATCCGAATGAAATCCATGAGAGCGTGGTTATCAAGAGAGCTTGGTAAGGATATAAGTTTATCCGAATGAAATCCATGAGAGCGTGGTTATCAAGAGAGCTTGGTAAGGATATAAGTTTATCCGAATGAAATCCATGAGAGCGTGGTTATCAAGAGAGCTTGGTAAGGATATAAGTTTATCCGAATGAAATCCATGAGAGCGTGGTTATCAAGAGAGCTTGGTAAGGATATAAGTTTATCCGAATGAAATCCATGAGAGCGTGGTTATCAAGAGGGCTTGGTAAGGATATAAGTTTATCCGAAATGATTTGTTACCACATGCATTAGAGAATGCATTTGAGGCATGCATCTTTTGTGACGTTATGTGTGCATAATGGTTGTTGAGTGATAATTGTTATTGATGAGTTTTGTGCTTGAAGAATTATGTGTGCATGGTAATTGATGATTGATAATTTCCATCTGTTTGACTTAATTGCTTAAAGTGTTGATATGTTTTGAGTACTTGTGATTAATGAATAAATGTTTGACGATAATTGATGATGCATGTGCGTGAGTTAGAATATGCATGATGGGTAAAGTGTAGGTACCCTACTTAGTATTGTGCTGTTTATATTGTGTTGGTTATGTTTTACTAACACTCTCTGTTTTGTGTTATGTGCTGGATCTTTGGGGATCCAGATTTTCAGGAAGACGAGCATATCGTCGAGGATTAGCTGTTGTCGTATAGAACCTGCGTAGTGGTGAGGGCATAGCTTAGCTATCCTTACTTTTGGTACTAGGTGTTGTATCCTAGTTAGAGTTTAGGGCTCTGATAGTTGTAACACCACTTTGGGTATTCGAACGTGTATGTATGAATTTGGCAATGGCCTCTGTTGTAGATGTGGATGTTAATTTATCTAATGCTGTTGGTCTGATTTTCTGCACAACTTTCTGCATAATTTTCTGCATAACTTTTCCGTATTTGAAACGAAAACTGGTACTGATCGGTACAGAATTGGCCTTGGGTGTAAACATGAAAGTTTTAGATAATTTTGTTAGCCTTCCAGTGGCTTTGGTTTGACGTGAAAATTATTTTTAGTTTTTGAGTTATGATGAAAATACTCAGAGGAGGTCTTAGTGAAATTGTGCTGTGACAGCATTTTCTGTTTCATGTTTTGGTGTCTTTTTCGCACGTCTCCGTTTTAAATTGGTCTTTGGTATAAACATGTGAAATGTTGTAATGTGTTTTGAAAACGGAAAGAAAACGATTCAATCGATTTCGTGAATTTTGATATAGAAGGGGTATGAGCTGATGAGTTAGAAGGGGTATCCTGTTAGAAGGGGTATCCTGTTAGAAGGGGTATCGTCTCTGTTTTCTGTTTGTTTTTCTTTTCCGCTGCTGTTTGTGAATCAAATATATTTTGATCTGTTGATGTTTATGAAAATGCGTTTTCATTATGTTGTAACTTCCTATGTCCTTAACGTTTTTTTTTTATTAAAGTTAATAATCGGCGGTTAAGGGTTAGGGTGTTACACAAAACATATGAGTGGTGTACAAAACAAAGCCTAAGCTTACACAGACAAAAACTCTAAACACTCTAAACTCTGAATTCTGGTTTTTTGACTCAATTAATTCTTCAATAAGCAGCACCACGTCTCTTTAAATAGTCTTCAGTAATCAACATAATTCTGTATCAAATATTCTTCAATAGATATGATTCTGAAATATGTAAAGGCTTGAAAAGGAAACATATATTTCTGACTTCTATCTTGCAAAGATTCTTCAGAAAATATATTCAAACATAAATACGCAGCCAATCTTTCACCAAGATCTTCAACAAATTAATCAGCCTTCTAGATAACAATGCCTGAATAAATCTTTGATAAATCTTCAATAGATATAGTTCTGAAATACTTTGAAACTCAAAAAGGAAACATATAATTCTGAATCAAATCAAGCAAAGATCCCTTTGCAATATATTCATTCATAAAACAGGAAGCAAATCTTAAGCAAGATCTTCACCAAAAATATTCAGCCTTCTGGAAACTTTAGCATGAATAAAACTTCAGAAAATCTCCAAGAGATACGCACAGAATTAATCCAAAAGAATGCAGAAAACCAGCTTCTGAAATCAGCTTCTGAAGGTCAACGCTGGTCAACGTCTGAAGCTCAGCTTCTGAAGGTCAACGCTGGTCAACTTCTGAACAGTGCGTCTGAAGTACTGTTCAGCGTCTGAAGGCTATTTCTGCGTTTGAAGGCCAAAACTGCTTCTGATGAACAGTAAACCAGGATTTCAGCTTCTGAACCTCCTTAAAACCAATTCCTTGCTTCTGAAGACTTCTTTAACATCTGAAGACGCATTGCTTGAGCACTTTGATTTTACCAAACAATGTAGCCAACACTTAAATAACCAACAGCTATCATTTACACGATAGTAGGTAACATCGGTCTTTGTCTTTGTTAGGCTATCGTTCTGAATCAATGCGATAGTAGACAATCTCTTCCCCAGTAAAACTACATTATCCCTAAGCGGAGTCGGATCCCTTTCTTTAACAAACACATGTATCCTTTTTGTTGTTTCTATACCTGTTCGAATCATCTTTGTCGTCCTGCATTCACATTTGCATCATGTGCATTTTAAATTTTCTTAGGTCCAAAATTGGCGTACTCTGTATTTAAGTCCCTTCGGCCCGTCGAATCGAAGATTTCATCTTCAAATCTCCGGACGAAGAGACTTAAATAGGGGCATCTGTCATACCCCAGTTTTTGACCTAAAATTATTTTTTTACTCGTCTTTTGGTTCTAAATTTTTCGTCATTTCAGATGAAATTTCGGCAGAGAGGTATTTTAAAATACCTCATTTAGGGTTCCGAAGGCGACAATTTTTTTTTTATTTTTTATTTATTATTCCTTTTTTATTATTATCATTATTTTTTTTCTTTTATTATCCTTTTTATTTTTTATATTTTTATTTTCGGATTTACTATTATTTTATTTTCAAAAAGGTTTGACTGATGTTTTGATGAGTTTTGATGACCATTTTAATGGTTGTCTTATAGGTCCTTGGTTGACTGATCATTTTTATTGTCCATCAATGACTTTCAATTGCATTAACCAGCATTGCTTGAATAAAGAGGGCACACACGGCCAAGCACAAAAGAGGAGGAAAAACCAAAACCATCATAATCGAAACACAGAGCAAAATTCGGCCAGGCTTTCACACCACAACAAACCCTAAAATCCAGTCACAACATCACAACAACACAACAAACTTAACATAACATCACACAGCAGATTTAACACAACATCACAACAATCCAGCGCCACCCACACAAACACAACATCACACACACCATCCCACCCAAACGTAAACCTAATCAAACACTCACCCAAACAGAACACAAACACGGCACTCCCACACCCAAAACATAAACTCCTACAAATCACTCCTCCACCCACTCAAACACAAATCAAAACCGGTTCACAAACTCACCTTCCCCCCAAAACCGAATCTCACAAACCCACCCTCCTTCCTTTTTTTTTTGTTTTTCTTACTTCCAGCTGTCTGCACCCCCCCTTTACTTTTGCACCCCCTGTTATTTTTTTTATTGTTTTTTTTTTCGTTTCATCATTTTTTTAGCATTTTATTTGCTCATATTGAACAATCATCTCATGCATCTTTATTTTTGGTCGTGTTAGTTTTATCCGTCATTTATTTTCCTTTTATTGCATAGCTTTAGAATGTATCTAGGACCAATGTAAATTATAAATGAGAAGAAATCATGCATGTGTCCTTTTATTTTATCTACTTATTTCGCTTTACAAAAAAAATGCAAAAATATTAGGTTAGTTTAATTTCAAAAGGATTTCGTGGTGATCCAACGTCACCACGGAAATTCATCGCGTTTAGCTTTTTGTTATGTTTTTTAGTCTTAGTTAATTATTAAAAAGAAACAAGAACATGCAAATAATAAAAAATTCATAAAAAATCTTTTCCTAAATAAACCTTGATTTTCAATCAAGTGCCCCTTTTTTTTCTTTCACTTTCTTAAAAAAAATCATTAATCCATTTTAATAACATTTAAATAATTTTCAAAAAATAAAAAATACAAACAAATTTCATTTTTTGCCGCTTGACCTTATTTTATCTTTAAAACTTTTTTCAAAAACTAAAAAATACAAAAACAAATCAATCAGCATTTTTACCCCGAACTACGAGGTTTTGATCCCTTATGGGTACGTAGGCAAAGGACTTGTCCTTCCAAATCATAAAAAAAAAAATATTTTTTTTCTCACTACTCTAATTCTTTCTTTTAAAAAAAATATATAAGCAAGTTATAGCCAAAAATAAATAAATAAAATCAAGAGGTTCTCGTAGAATACTACGAACGTTTAGGGTACTAACACCTTCCCTAAACGTAACTAACCCCCGAACCCTAAATCTTTAAAAAAATATGGTAATTTAGAACTTTTTCCCATTTTCTTTTGAAAAATTAAAAGTTCAGTCGTGAAATAAATTAGTGAGTCAACGCTAATCAATAGCTTGTTCTCCGAAAATCACCGCGAGAGACGTTGATACCCAACGTCTTCCACCCTCCTTGTGTCTCTGTGGTTGAGTCGTTGGTTGATTTGATCCAGTTGATCCTTCAGATCTTTTAACGCGACATCGACCCAAACCCTAAACAACTTGTTGGACTTTCCACCGTTGAAGCAGACTTCATCAAACATTGTGCTTGCATTTACTGGATAATTGTCCATTGCTTTAGATCTTCACCATAAGAAATTAATAACAATCGATGAAAAACTCATTCAAACATTTCATCAAACACTTGAAGCGCAAATTATATATAAACCGTAAAACTAAAAACTACAACATAAACATGCAATCATCTAAACATTTAATCAACATAAGTCATTTACATGTAAACATTGTATCATTTCTTACCAAAAAATTCAAAATTTAAATAAACCCTAAAACCAAAACATTTCTAATTTAAGAGGAAAAATGTAACATATAAACATAAAATGTCAATGGTAATTGATTATGAAAACTTACTTGTTATTGGAGTGGTGGTTGATTTGAACTTGAAGAAATTTGTGGTTGGATGATTTGAGAGAGTTTTTAGTGATTTGAGATGTGAAATGAAGAAATGAGCCACTGATTGAGCTATAAAACAACGCAACGTGAGTTAACTCACGTTGGCTATAGAGAATGTGAGTTAACTCACGTAGGTTATACCTCAACGTGACTTAACTCACGTAGGTTAGCCCAACGTGAGTTAATTCAGGTTTTGTCTGTGTCATGTAGCAGAACAACAGAATTGCATATTTTCCCTGTTTTCATTCATTCATTCATTCTTCCATACACTCATACATTCATTTTCACCATGTTTCATTCATTCAAAGTTAAAATACGCAATTTCATTCAAAGTTAAAATACGCATAATAAAACCAAAAACTAAGCAAAATGTTATAAAAATGCGCAAAGGCGCGACTATGAATATATTACATCCATATCCGCCAAAATCTCATAAAAAATTCTAAAAATATACAATGTCATAAAAACACTAAAAAAATATCCTACTGCTCCAGACTATGGCTATGCCCCTATCAACCCTCCTACTCCTCATCCGGGCAACCGACCCCTCCTTGATCATGCGATAATCCTCCTGGATGCTCATCAACACATTGTGATAATGTGGATGTGGGTCAGAATATTGTAATGCATACTCAACTTTGGCGGTGATTTTCCCAATAAACTAGAGTGGGTCGGGAAATTGTCTCGCAAACTGCTCCTGAACAATAAGCTCCTCATTAGGTGGCCTAGGAGGTGGGTACTCAACAACGGGCACAGGCTCGCTCATAATAGGTTGAGATACACTATAGAACCAAGTGATGTACCCCCTTTTACACCTCCACTGATCTGCTGCCTCCTGACCACGATCAGCCTGTGGAAGGACATAGAGCAGATAATCCTAGAAGGCCACTACTACATCCTCTGGCTTAAGAGCCACAAACACAGTTGGAGACCTGGGAATTCCCTGCACAGAGCCGTATTACCTGAGAACCCTCTCTGACAAGTGAAGGCACATCGTCGATTTGCTGGCCATGATCCAACCGGAGTACCAGCAAATATCATGAAAATGCATGTTGTCCTGGGTATCCTTTACGGCCTCCAGATGACATCGTCATTCACCATCACATCTATGAAGCCTCGGTAGTGTCTAGGATCAGCATTATAAGGACCCGATCCCAGAGACTACTAATCAACGATAAATAAACTTCTAACATGCAATCAGAACCTTACATTTCTTCATAAAACTCATATTAAACATGTAATATGAAAATCTCATCAATAAAATAAACATATCACAGCGGAATATCTCAACATACATACAATCATCTCGGGTCATCTCAAAACATCTCAAAATAAATACATAAATATCTGGATCATAAAGATCACTCAAAATAAATCCAACAGAGTACGAAAATAAAATCCTAAACGACATCCTAATCAGAGCATCCTAACTCTAGATGTCTCCAAGCAAAGCATAAAAACATGAGCTAGGCGTCAAGCCACAATCCATCACGACTCACCGATAGGAAAGTACTCAATCCTGCAAATCTACATCCACATGGGATGAGGCGACAACAAAGCCACTGAAGGGTAAGATATACATTCATTAATAAGAAATAATAAACAAGTGTAGTTCAGACAACATTCATATCATCACATTATTCAAACATAACAAATTGGGTTATCCAAAATCCAAGAACATGTAACTCATAATCATATTCTCATACAAGTCTAACTACTCCATCATATCAACTCATCATTTACAATCATCCAATTCATACCATCATCGATAAACAATTAAAAAGTTAATTATAACAATTCATCACATCACATCTTCAATGCACAATTACCACTTAGATGCACAAATTTTCATCAACACATTAATACATAAGACTCAACTTATGCAATGCTCCTAGATGACTCTACATGTTTTACGGTACCGCCACCGATGAACTCCTCGAGATCTAAAACCCCGCAATGAATTCACCATACAATCTCCAATGAAATCCACGAGGCTTAAACCCCGCCATGAAATAACCATACCATCTCCGGACTGACTTATGAATGCATGGACCCACATAGAGACTCGACAATGCTCACCAAATATACTCATCATTTGTTAAACGATTCACACCGTCATATAACATATCATCACCAAAACTCTACTTAACGCATTATCAAATCACTAAGTCCACACATCAAGTCAAGTACTCAAACATTGTCATTTAGTACATAACATGTATCATCATCATTTACTCAAACATCGTCAATAGCATCATTAATAGTATCATCAATATCATCGTCAATAGCATCATCAATATCAAATTAAATATCACCATCAATACATACTCATTTATTAGCTCTAAAAGCTCCCTTAGATTCATTATTAATTATAAGGATGATTCATGTTTCATTGGAAAAGTATGCGGAAGTTTTCACGAAAAAATGTGTCATAACCTATGTGTAGTATATTACTCATAATTCAAGTTCTAGAAATCTAAATGAAGTCAAACCAACGGCATATGAAAGATAACATCCATATCTACAACTTTCATGTTTGCACTGAAACCTAGTTCAAATCGTAAAATGGTAAAAAAAACCAAGTGAAAGCAGAATTTGGGTTTCTATCCTGATCATTTCGTGGCACGATGGCTTCCCCTCGTGGCACAATATTTCCAGGGCCAGAACACCAAATTCTGGGCTCATCATCGTGGCACGATGGTCCCTCTCGTGGCACGATATTTCCAGCTTCTGAACCCAAAATCTAGGCTCAATATCGTGGCACGATAATAGCTTTGTCAGCCACCAGAAATTAGTTTTTAAAACACGTTTTTACCCAAAAATTACTTTTAAATCACTTAATTCAATCCCAACACACCCAAATCGTTTTACAAGCTATACTCATGATCAATATACTTAAATTGAACAATGGTTACTCAAGGAAACATCAATTCCAAATGTTTTCCAGTAAATTTTCAAAGTTCGTCTCAAAACCCCATTTTCACCAAAGTTTAACAAACAAACATACCCAGCTTAATTAACTTCATTCCAACATGTTTAACATCACTACATACACCTACTATAACTAATCCAACATCAACTTTCTCAGTTTATCAACAACTTATTCATTTTTCACTTAATTAAGTCATTTTCACCAAAACACTAACAACAACAACTTATTTCACAACAACCACACAATAAACATAGCTTCTTGCTCACAATCATAAACTTAACATTAACACATAGTAACAGCAACAAATTAAGCAGATTCAGTCAAATAAGCACTTTTACCAAAATCACTTAATTCACAACTTATTCCACATAACTTCATGATTTCTCAAACAAATTACATACCCATACTCATAATCAATTACATAATCACCAAACAGCACTTGATCACCATATTAATCATCACAAACACCAAAATTCATCAAAGTATCAACTTAACATATTGAAAAATGAAGTTTAAGATGAAGAAAGCATGAAATTATCAAGTTTTGACATGCTTAATTTAATCAATAAAAATGAGCACGAAAATCACAACAATTCAGCAACAAGTAATCATAAGCTACGATTCCCAAACATACCCCAAGCTTATTAAAACTAATTAATGAAGATAGTTTTCCCTCTTACCTTAGTTTATTCACTTCTCTTGCTAATCCACTTGAAATCAACAATCTACCCCTTTAGTTCTTCTAGATTCCTCTTCTTCCTCTTCTCCAAGTTTTTCTCTTGTTTTCTCTCTCTACCTCTATTGTTTTGTGACAAATGAGAAAACATAATGAAATAACACTACACTATTCTCTTAAATATTAATGGGTTATGTTAACTCACCGTAATAGGCTTAGTCAATTATCATGACACTAAAAATAACACTACACTTTAACTAAGCTCACACCCCCTCTAAATCACTTATACACCACTATTTTCAAATTCTGAATTTCTCACATATTACAATTATGCCACTCCCCCAAATTACTAAAATACCCTTCAACTCCCAAAATTCAATAAATCACCGAAATAAACAATTAAGCACACATAAAATAATTAAATAAATAAACATACGAAAAACGGGCTGTTACAAGCATGGCTCCTCGTCGGTTTAAATCGGCCAGCAAGCGCGTCATGACCGTCATACCCTGGAGCAGGCGTCCACGGATACAGCTTCTTAAAGTGCTCCAATACCCATCATGCCTACAAACACAAACAAACAACCATATCAACACAAGTATATACAAACAAATATCAACACATTTATAATATGTTATGGAAAAGAAAAAATTACTACCTTAAGTAGAGACATGTATCCCGCAATGGAGCAAGTCGTAGGGTCTGTAGCCTTTGAAAGCAGGGTGTAGAGATAAGTAAGTGTCATCCCACCAGGACCACGTGTGCACCTTGTATAAATCATGCATCCCCATCAACCATATCACATTAACATGTTTGTTGGTCTTGTTGGCGAAAATGGTGACACCAACCAAGAACAACAAAAACGCCTTAATGCAATACTCCCTAGTCTTACGAAGCTCCTCCGCCTCCTCCTCAACAGTCGGGTCCTCCAACTGATTGCACCTATAAAGGAGTCTATCATACAACTTCTTTAGGTTATGAATACTAATATTCCCACCCCACTGTGTGCTCATCTCCTCCTCAGCTTCCTCCTCCGTCAAACCCAATCAGACTGCATCAGCTGAATACCCAACATGAAAATGAGTTATAACCCTAAATTCATACTTAGATTCAATTATATTAGAAACTAAGCAATTCACTACTGTCTTGTTTGAATGGAGGCAAGGGTTGTCAATCCTAATATTGCTCCATCTAGGATTTAGATAAAAGCAGACATATACGAATTATATCAGACATTAAATTATAAACTGAATAAAAACTTTATTAATGAAATCCAACAAATAACAAGGGGTTCATCGTGGAACCCAAATCAGAGAAGTTTAGTTGCTCATGGCAACCGACATCATTACAAAACAATAGAAAAACAAAACCTAAATAGAACAAGAGGAGGATGAAGATCCTCTGACTTGAAGCTCCTGATGTTTGACCCTTGTCTTGTACTGCTAGCTTTTTGAATGAATAAAATAGCGTGCAAGGGTCTCTATTTGTCTCTCTTTATTTATAATGCATGATTATTGAAATTTCTGGCTTAGCAATAATGAGGAGTTAACTGGTTCTGATTAAACTAGTTCTGAACCAACACTTAGCACAATTAAAAGCAGTTATGCAGCAGAAATTAAAAGTGCAGAAATAAACAGAACACAAGGTTTGTTAACCCAGTTCGGAGTAAACACCTCCTACTCTGGGGGATACCAATCCAGGAAGGAAATCCACTATTGGAATTAACCCTTAAGACTCAGACACTGACCTCCCAGTTCCTATCCTAAGCAATCAACTTCCACCTAGTCAGACTTCTACCCACGCATGAGTATTAGAGTCCACTAACTTCCTATTTAAGCAACAGCCCAGTTACTTGAACAACTTGAACTAAACCCAGTTCTTAAAACTACCCTGTTTTTGAAGAACACCCTTCAATACAAAAACTTCATTCTTGCTTAAAAGCTTTGAATGAATAACAACTCAATTAAACCTAAACCAACTCAAAACATATGAGTGGTGCACAAAACAAAGCTTAAAAAGCTTACACACACTAAGACTCTATTTCTGAATTTTCTCTCTAATTCCTCGTATCTTGAATAGCAGCAAAGCACTCCTTATATAGTCTTCAACAAGCAACATTAATCTAAATTAAATCTTCTGAATTGATATGATTCTGAATAATGAATGGCTTGAAAAAGGAAACAAATAAAACTACAACATATCTCTCAAAGATTGCTTCAGTAAAATAAGAACATTCATAAACACGAGCCAAATCTTCAAGGATCTTCTCCAATTTAATCAGGCCTTCTAGAATCAACATGCTTGAATAAATCCTTGTTAAATCTTGCAAAGATTCGCGCCAAAACAATTCAGAAAAACCAGCTTCTGATGAGGTCAACGAAAGTCAACGCGGGCATCAGACTCACATTTCATCTTCTGAAGCGCTACAGTGCTTCTGAAGGAGCTTTCAACTTCTGAAGGTGATTTCAGCTTCTGAACAGCTTCAAATCAAAAAACTTGCAACTGAAGACTTGTTCTAAACATGGAGATGCTTCTATTCAACACATTGGATTTGCCAAAACATGCAGCCAACACCAAAATACTCAACAATCTCCCCCTTTGGCAAATTTTTGGCTAAAACCAATGTTCACACAACCAAGTTCTTCAATCTCCCATAAAACTATCTCAGCAATGAAGAACTCCACAAATATATAACATAGCAAAGAGATTAGCAGCGGATTCAAGCTATGCTCACATTAAAAACCAATCAGTTTCAGCTTCTGAACACTGATACACACATTGCAGCTTCTGATCAACTTGAAGCACACAAAACACAGTCACTGATCAACTCCTGATCATCACAAACACTCCTGAAGCTTCACAATACTCCCCCTGCAACTCAGCATTCAACATTACTCCATAAAAAAACTCCCCCTTAATTCTGAACTGCAGTAACTTGTGAGACACGTAACATACTTCCGGAATACACCAACACTCAGGAATATAATAACCTTGTACTCCCCCTGAGACACACACTCCCCCTCAAACACATGTGCACAGCTCATGTTGCATTGGTTCTGAATTCTGAACAAAACACTCAGCTTCTGAATAAATCTAGTTAGCTTCTAAACCACCACTGAACAATCTGATAAAACACACTCTGAACAGCTCTTGCCTGATCTTAAGCATAAATTTTTCTCCCCCTTTTTAGCCACAAAATTATGACAAAGCACTGATATCACATAGGGATTAAAAAACAAATAAGCAACTGCACAAAAATCTCCAAAAATAATCCCATTTTCAGACACATGTTCAGGAACACTCTCAGCCTTAGCAAAACTGGCAGGTACTCTTTCTTCCTCACATCCAGCTTGCTGTAATTGCTATAAGTCCTTGTACAGGCAAACATTTGAAGAATTCAAACCAGACTTATTCCTCTCATCAATCTTCTTCTGAAGTCTATCAATTCTCTTCTGCACAGAGAGTCTGATGGCAGTAAATTCCTCAGATTCACTATCATCCAGTTTCTTTGCTATTCCTGGTTCATCAACCTTGACTTTGGGTTGTACAGACTTGATATTCTTCAAAACTTTCATGTTTAAATGCTCAAACATCTGATGGATTTTGTCTTCTTCTTCTTCTTCAGATTCCCACAAATAACAATTATCTTCTGATCTGTGGCCCCTCATCTGAACATTACCTCATTGATCAGTTACCAAACATTCTTTCTTATTGAAATTCACTTTCAGGTCTTGATCACACAATTGACTGATACTGATCAGGTTTGAAGTTAGCCCTTTAACTAAGTACACATCCTTCAATTTTGGTAAACCATCACAGGCCAAGTCACCAATTCCCAGAATTTCTCCTTTTGCTCCACCACCAAAAGTCACATATATTTTCTTGGTGTAAGGTCTTATATTTTCCAGGAATTTACTAACCCCAGTCATATGTCTAGAGCAGCCACTGTCAAAGTACCATTTTTTCTTAGATGAAGCTTTCTAAGAAGTATGAGCCATTAGACCAACAGTCTCACCTTTAGGTCTCCAAACCTTCTGAACATTGACCTTTTTAGGAGCAGGTTCAACTCTTCTGTGTTTAAAGTGCTCAGGATAACCATATAATTTGAAACAGAATGGTTTGATATGCCCCTTCTTACCACAGTGATGACAAACCCAAGTATGATTTCTTCTTTTGTTTCTGAAAAATTTCTGGGATTGCTTCTGAGGCAGCATCTGAGGTTGCATTTGAGCTTTCTTCTGAGATTGCATCTGGACATGCTTCTGACCTTGCATCTGTGCTTGTTTCTGAGGTCTCCTCTTTGATGTTCCTACCATAGAATCATGAGTCTGAGTAGCAGGAACTAACTGATTAATTGGATTCATCTGTTTGGTATTCTGAGTTTGATCAACAAAACCTAAACCAATTTTTCCTTGTTTCTGAACATCCAGAATCTCCTCCAACTTATCAGTAGCAGAGTTCATCATCCTAACTTGCTTCTTCATCTGATCAAGTTGAGAATTCAAATGTGTTACTTCATCATTAAGATCATCAATCTGTCCTATATGAACACATCTTTCAGACTGCAGCTGACACACAGTTTCCTTCTCAGTCTCTAATAATTTGCACAGTTCTTGATTTCTGAGATACAATTCTTCATAAGAAACAGCTGGTTCCTCAAAAATCAAATCTTCATCACAGGCTTAAGATTCTGATGAAGTTTCAGACTCTGAATAGACTACAGATTTTGAACAAGCTTTTGAAACCATAAGAGCAGCAACATGCTTAGCTGACTTACTTTCAACCTCTCCTTCTGAGCTATCCTTATCAGACCAAGATACAACAAGGCTTTTCTTATGCTTCTTGAGAAAATTAGGACATTCTGTTTTGATATGTCCATAGCCTTCACACTCATAGCACTGCACACCTCTTGCTTGTTTTCTATTCTCTTCAGATTGTTGCTTATTATTGTTGAGTCTGAGATTCTCACCTTTGTATTTGGATTTCTTGTCCACCTTTTTCAGAATCTTTTTGAACTGTTTTCCTACTAACAAAAGTGCTTCTGATAGATCATCTTCATCTTCATCAAGCTTGTTGATTATCAGCTTCAGAATTAACAGCAAAAGCTATTCCTTTCCCTTTCTTATCAGGCTGTTTGCAGAAAGCAGTCTCAAAATTGAGCAAGGACCCAATCAGCTCCTCAACCTTCATGGTGGTGATGTTATGAGCTTCTTCTATGGCTGTAACCTTCATATCAAATCTTCTGGGCAGGGACCTGAGGATTTTTCTTACTATCTTCTCATCAGACATCTTTTCCCCAAGAGAATCAAAGGAATTAGCCATGTCCAGCACATTCATGTAAAACTCCTGAACAGTTTCATCCTCCAACATCTTCAAGTTTTCAAATTTTGTTGTGAGTAGTTGAAGTCTGGATAGCTTAACCTTAGAGGTTCCTTCATGAGTGGTTTTTAGAATTTCCCAAGCATCCTTTGCCACAGTACACTGCTTGATGAGTCTAAATATGTTCATGTCAACACCATTGAAAATTGCATTCAAGGCCTTTGAGTTTCCATGTGACAGATCATCTTCAGCTTTGGTCCACCCCTCTTCAGGCTTCAGAACTCCAGTTTTGTTACCATCTTTGTCCAAAACCACAGGATGATCCCAGCCTTTAAGCACAGCTTTCCAAGTTCTGCTGTCAATGGATTTCAGGAATGCACACATCCTGGATTTCCAGTACTCATAATTGGTGCCATCAAGTAGGGGTGGTCTGTTGACAAAACCTCCTTCTCTCTCCATAAAGCCATACATTATTAACTCTGGATCTCACCCAAAACACAGGCAGGGTGCCTGCTCTGATGCCAATTGAAATTTCTGGCTGGACAATGATGAGAGTTGTTAACTGGTTCTGATTAAACTAGTTCTGAACCAACACTTAGCACAATTAAAAGCAGTTATGCAGCAGAAATTAAAAGTGCAGAAATAAACAGAACACAAGGTTTGTTAACCCAGTTCGGAGTAAACACCTCCTACTCTGGGGGATACCAATCCAGAAAGGAAATCCACTATTGGAATTAACCCTTAAGACTCAGACACTGACCTCCCAGTTCCTATCCTAAGCAATCAACTTCCACCTAGTCAGACTTCTACCCACACATGAGTATTAGAGTCCACTAACTTCCTATTTAAGCAACAGCCCAGTTACTTGAACAACTTGAACTAAACCCAGTTCTTAAAACTACCCTGTTTTTGAAGAACACCCTTCAATACAAAAACTTCATTCTTGCTTAAAAGCTTTGAATGAATAACAACTCAATTAAACCTAAACCAACTCAAAACATATGAGTGGTGCACAAAACAAAGCTTAAAAAGCTTACACACACTAAGACTCTATTTCTGAATTTTCTCTCTAATTCCTCGTATCTTGAATAGCTGCAAAGCACTCCTTATATAGTCTTCAACAAGCAACATTAATCTGAATTAAATCTTCTGAATTGATATGATTCTGAATAATGAATGGCTTGAAAAAGGAAACACATAAAACTGCAACATATCTCTCAAAGATTGCTTCAGTAAAATAAGAACATTCATAAACACGAGCCAAATCTTCAAAGATCTTCTCCAATTTAATCAGGCCTTCTAGAATCAACATGCTTGAATAAATCCTTGTTAAATCTCGCAAAGATTCGCGCCAAAACAATTCAGAAAAACCAGCTTCTGATGAGGTCAACGAAAGTCAACGCGGGCATCAGACTCACATTTCAGCTTCTGAAGCGCTACAGTGCTTCTGAAGGAGCTTTCAGCTTCTGAAGGTGATTTCAGCTTCTGAACAGCTTCAAATCAAAAAACTTGCAACTGAAGACTTGTTCTAAACATGGAGATGCTTCTATTCAACACATTGGATTTGCCAAAACATGCAGCCAACACCAAAATACTCAACAATTATTTATGGGGTTTAGAGAGTGAAAATAGGAGTTTTCCACCAAAATATAGTATATCCATACATTTCATTTCTAAAAAATAAACATTTCTAAAAAAATATAAAAAAAAGGTTAATCAAATTTAACAAAAACAAAGTTCATTAAAAAAAATAAAGGGTAATGTTATTGATTTGTTTTAGAGGAGAATTGAACCGCCACGTAATAATACCGTATAGTATTATGTGTAATAATATTGTATAGTATTATTCACATACCATCAACTCCGCATCTATATCCATTAAATAATCCATGAATATTCATTAAAGTATCCGCCTGCCCCATGTCCATGGCGGATTTTATCCACGCATATTCTGTAGATGCGGATTTTTTTATCATCCCTGTTTGAGAAGGGATATTTTGTTGTGGCAACCCCTTTAACATTCTTCACACAACATGAGTGAAAAACCACTAGAGGTCGGCATTGCAACAGTGCTTGCAACACTAGACACGCCAATACTCGGTGCATTAGACATGTTATTATTAATGTTACTTGTTGTATCAGAAGTATGTGAGTTGCTAAAATTTTCCACATTGGTTGGTTTTCCAACACCCCAATACTTAAAATTTACAGAACCATAAACTTAGGTTTAGGTTTGGTTGGTTTTCCAAGTCAATGGTATGGTACCATGAAGAAAACCAGGAATAGCGGAATAATTTGTATGTATATTATTGAAACAAATCACACTTGTGTAGAAGTGATTACATAACATGGCCATAACTATTGGGAATAGAAATTATGTACAAACATATAGAAATAGGAGATAAACCATGCTCAATCAATTACAATAATTAATTTTCATAAAAAAGGACTAAGGATCTGTGAGAGAGAGTGTACTAGCTCTGATGAAAGAAATTACCAAACAAAACTAAAAATAATTTTCCTTGTGTTTGTTCGATTTTCAATTATGGTTCCCTTCAATTACTCTGATTTGTCCATCATAATCGAAAAACATTGATGGAGTTTTTTTTTTCTATATTTTTTTTTTGTTGTTGAAGGGATATCACACGTACAATTCAAAACATCGACAACGCAAATAATAGTATAAAAAATAATTGCAAGCAAATAGCAGAAATAGATTCATGTAAATTCGTGATAAAAAAACATAATAACAAGAGTCAGGAATATGTAAGTAAAAAAAACTCAGCGTCTACCCTAAAAAAAAAACTCAGCCTAACTCTCTACATCATCAAAGCAGCAGCGAAAACCACGACAGCAGCAGATCTGGCAACGGTAAATCTGTTCAAAGCGGCGTCGTTTGTGGACGTTGATGGTGCTTTAGATGGAGGGGTAGAGATCGACGATGGAGTAATAGCAGGAGTGGCTGCGGGGGAAGCATGAAGAGGAGATGGTGCTTGAGATGGAGACGGTGAAGGAGAAGGACTGCTCTTCACAGGTACGGGAGCAGATGCCGCCGTTGAGTTAGCGGAGGGAGAAATAGCAGTCCATGGTGCTTGAGATGGAGGAGTAGAGATCGACGATGGAGTCACAGCAGGAGTGGCAGCGGGAGGAGAAATTGTAGGCGATGGTGCTTGAGATGGAGGGGTAGAGTTCGACGATGGAGCGACAGCAGGAGCGGCAGCGGGAGAACCGGTGGAAGGAGGAGGAGATATTGGTGAGTTGACGGCAGACGGTGAAGGAGAGGGAGCCCTATTCACATGTGAGTTAGCGGAGGGAGAAATTGCAGGTGATGGAAACGGAGAAGACTTAGGGGATGATGATGGTGATTGAGCAACGGTGGAACTCAGCAACAGTGCAACAAAAAGGATAAACACAGCAGTGTGGGAAGCCATAGTAGAAAGATGAAGGAGAATGGGAATATTAGGGTTAACTAGAAAGTTTTGAAGCAGTGATATTGTTGTGAAGAAAATATTAGGGTTGGAATTTATAGAAGCTTAAACGAGTCTTCGCGTTTCTAGGCCAAATCTTTATGAGTCATGATCTTCTGAAATTATTATTGTATTTATTTTTTTGTTGGTAGATTATTGTGTTACTGTTTTTTTAGATTTGTTTTGAGAGGATTTATTATAGATTAATAGAAGCATTACTTAGGAAAATATCTCTGGTAAGAAACAATTGTCAAAGGCTTTTTTTCCTCTACCGTAACAAACAATTGCCAATTTATAGTATTTCAATTCTTCAACTGATCTTACCATAGAACCACTATTATAGGGAATCAAATTTAGTTTTATGGAAGTTTAAATTTTCATGTAACAAATAAACAAATTTTGTGTAAAAAAAAAATCAAACTTTGTTTCAAAGAAAAAAAAACTATTTTTAATTTTATTAAAAAGGAGTAAGTTATGAGTAATAAATTTAGGCATGACAATAGGATGGATGGAGACGAGTTTTATCTTCCTCGTCCTCATTGAAGCGGCGGGAAAAATGTGCGGGCGAAAAACGCTCGCTAGACAGTAAAGTCGCCACCGAAGTTTTATTTTTGAAAAGGGAAACGTCGATAAACCCCATTGAGAACGAGAACAAGGTCATCGCAACCAAATTTGGGTTCGGGAATCGGTTATGCGAGGGGAAGGTATTAGCATCCCTCACATCCGTTGTACTCAATGGGAACCATTAATTAGTTAGCTTTCAATATGTGTTAGTTTCATGCTTATCTATGAGAAATGTTTGTAAAGAATAAAAGAGGGAGAAAAATGATTTGAAGACAAAAGATGAATTTTTATTAGTGTGCTTGACAAGAGTTTGATCTTGCTCCTACGTATCTCCTGGTGCGATAGAGAATTCAAAGCCATGTAGTTCTTTGTAGAAAACATTTATGTGTTGATTGATTTTATTTATGAAAATGGTTTAGTCGCGCTTGGGCGAAAAAAGGTTTGCTTAAAAAGAAAACGGACCCGCACTTGGGCGATGATGTCCATTTGAGAAAAATAAATAAACGCACATGGGCGTGAATAAAATAAAGTTTGGTGGGTTGAGATTGATTTTAAACGGAGGACGAATATCCAACTGAAAGCGAGGTGTCTACCTTGTTTTCGAATATTCGGGGAAGCGTCGGGTGTCTACCCAAGTTTTCCTTTTTCACTCACACGAAAGAAGAATGTTTCATTATTTTTGTTTTATTAAAAGTCTAATCGAAAGACGAATACTTTGAACATGATCGAGACGGGGATCTCGCGTTCCGCATTCGGGGAAGCGTCGGGTGTCTACCCAAGTTTTCCTTTTTTTTTTGGTCGATTGAACCCTTAATATTTATTTTTATGTATTTTTGAAATAAAAAAAAAGGTTATTGAAGATTAAAATATTTTTGTGTGTTGAAAATGGAATGACTTTCAGCCCTTCAGACTCAGGACCTCAGAATTCAGGAGCTGTAGTTCAAATGCTGCGCTCAGAAGCACTGTTCAGACTCTGAAATTCAGAGTCTGAAGCTCGCAGAGCAAATATGGCTTCGCTCAGCGAACTTCAGAAACACTGTTCAGACTTCAGACTCTGGGTTCAGGTTGGGTTTGAGGTTCTGTTCAGAGGCTGGGCATGAAGGCTAATCATTAGGGGTTGGGTCTGAATATGAGTCTGGTTTAGAGATTAAGAATGTGAATCTGGTTTAGAGGTTCAGAATGTGAACCTGATGTGTTGTTCAGTGGTTTAGAGTTTAGAAGGCTTGAGTCTGAAGGATGTTCAGAGGCTGGGTCTGAAGGGGGGTCTGAAACTGGGTTCAGACTCTGAGTTTAGAAGATGAGTCTGAAGCACTGTTCATACTTGGTTTGGAAGGTGAGTCTGAGGCACTGTTCAGACTTGGTTTGGAAGGTGAGTCTGAAGCACTGTTCAGACTTGGTTTGGAAGGTGAGTCTGAAGCACTGCTCAGACTTGGTTTCAAGTGAGTCTGAAGCACTGTTCAGACTTGGTCTGGAAGGTGAGTCTGAAGCACTATTCAGACTTGGTTTCAAGTGAGTCTGAAGCACTGTTCAGACTTGGTTTCAAGTGAGTCTAAAGCACTGTTCAGACTTGGTTTCAAGTGAGTCTGAAGCATTGTTCAGACTTGGTTTCAAGTGAGTCTGAAGTACTGTTCAGACTTCAGACTCTGGGTTCAGAGGCTGGGTTACTGTTCCATAGGTGCTGAGTTCAGAGCTGGGTCTGAAGGGGAGTCTGAAGCTGGGTTCAGACCTCAGACTCTGGGTTCAGATGAGTCTGAGTTATTTCTGGTTGGGTTTAGAGGGAGTATGAAGGTTGTTTGGGTTCAGAAGCAAATCTGAAATGATTTCTGGTTAGGTTCAGAGGCAGGTCTGAAGGCTATTTAAACTTGGGTTCAGAAGCAGGTCTGAAGGATGGGGAGAGGCCAGGAAAAGGGGTTCTGAGTTCAGTGGGAGCCTGAAGTGCTTTTCATCAGACTCTCAATTCAGAATGTGAGTCTGAAGGCTGCTCAGTGGCTGGATGAGGGTCTGTATTCAGAGGCTGGATGGGTGTGTCTGAAGGCTGAAGTGGTTTCAGGTTGAGTTCAAAGGCAAGGCTGAAGTGATGTGTTCAGAGGGTGGTCTGAAGGGGAGTTTGAGGTACTCTTCCATAAGTTTTGAGTTCAGAATGTGAGTATAAAGGGCTGTCTGAAGCTGATAAGAGGCTGGCTGAGGGTGAAGTGTTGTTCACCAGACTCTTATTCAGAAAGTGAGTTTGAACACTGTTCATCAGACTCTCTATTCAGAATGTGAGTCTGAAGCACTGTTCATCAGACTCTCAATTTCAGAGTCTGAGTTTAGGAGTACTGTTCATCAGACTCTCAAATTTCAGAGTCTGAGTTCAGGAGCACTGTTCATCAGACTCTGGACTTCAGAGTCTGAGTTCAGGAGCACTGTTCATCAGACTCTCAAATTTCAGAGTCTGAGTTCAGGAGCACTATTCATCAGACTCTGGACTTCAGAGTCTGACCTTCAGGCTCTGAGAACAGAAGCTCATTTTAGTCCCTGGGGGGTAAAAATAGTGAGGGAAATAGGGAGGAAAGATCATTTCCGTTTTGGCAAGTATTATGCCCTTTAATTTTCTGAGTTTTGAATGATGATTTGTGTAAAAATGAGTTGAAATGCAAAGCAAGAATGCAGGAACATAAATGCAGGAATAGCAGTAGACTTCTGTGTTTTTCTTAACTTCTCACATAGATTTTTTTACTCATAACTGAATCAAATGCAAAAATGAAAGCACCATTGCAAAACTTGCCAGGAGGACTACATCTTAGTGGTTTTACATCTACCAAAAGCAGTCTTAAAACTAACTATATGTTGGGCTTAAGTCATGCTCATGAACCTATGTTAAAACTGATATTGTTTATGCAGAAGTTTACAACTTTAAACAGAATGCAGAAAATGAAATAGAAGAGGGCTAGAATACTTACAGAACTCCAAGCTAAAGTGTGATTTCACGAAAATGAAAGGCTTTTGTGTAATTGTGGTTTGTTTTTTGTGTTGTAATGATTTGAGTGTTTGTGGTGATTGTGTTTTTGTGAGATTTCTTGTGATTTCTGTGTGATGTTTTTGATTTTGTTCATGTGAGGTTTGTTGGTGGTTTGTAAAGAAAAAATGACAGAGTTTTTTTTTGTGGTATGATTTTGCTGTTTCTGGATTTGTAACTCTGCTCCAATCCTTTCTTTCTGATTTCCGTCCCTGTTATATAGGCCTTTTGAAGTTCTGCATGCTGGACACTTGTGTATGTTTGGCAACAATTTTGGTTAACAATGATTAAAGAGGGAAGGAAGTGACCTTGCATTGTGATTTTGGTGAAGACTTGGGTCTGATTTTGGACAAAGAAAACAGGGAAAGCAGGGAAACAAGGGTTGTTGTGACAGTATTCAGAAGCTGCTGTGAAAGTGCTTTGAACTTTGTTATTTTTGTGAAGGCTTGTTTTTGGGCATAGGATGATGAAAGAAAACAGGGAAACAGGGGTGTTGAAGTCTGCGTGAATAGTGACTTGGCTTTGTTATTTTTGCTTATCTTTTTTTTTTTTGTATTTTTGTTGTAGTATAAAAAGCGTGTAATTGGATTACATTGTGTAAATGGCTACAACTATTGGACCTATTTAAAGGGTTTGATGAATACGATTCTCACATTTTTATGATTATGATAAAAATTAACGAAAGATGGAAAACATGATAAAAAACTAAAATTGTCACTTATTTTGGTATTATTATATTTTTTTTAAAAAAACTTTTAATTTGTCTGGACAAAATTAGGGTACTACACTCATCCCCCGACTTCCAGATACTTACATGTTACTGTTAGCCTGTATTTTTGACAACGGATATTAAACACAGTCATTGAGGTTTGACTAAACACGTGGAAGAAAAGTGGAGCTTTTGGACTTAAAGAGTTTATAAGATTGCGCGTGTTTGTTCGACACAACTGAAGGAATAGAACTGGTCGAAGAATATCTCGACAACGCGAGAGTTAGTTGTTTTCTAAAGAGGTTCCTTTGCAAACTGTCAGAATTCGTGGCTGTTGAAGGGACAAGATTTGAATTTCAAATAGGTTATTTTCCCTGTTATTAGACGTTAGTAGCAGTTATAGTTTGAATAAGATTGTACAGTTATTTCCTTTAGTATAAATCAGAGTTTTCCATGAGGAAAACGGGGTCACAAAATCAGATACATAACATTCTATACACTCGAAGTATGCAAGTTACAGCGAGAAAAGAGTCACGAATCATGTATGATCCTTGTGACAACCTTTATTTCGAATCAATGCAATTTACTTTACTCTAGTTAATTCTTGCAATTTATCTTTACATTGTAATTTCCATTCGACAAGTTCAAGCAATCGAACTTCAAGTTTATCTACTAAAGGTGAGAAAAACACACAAGAAGGGGGGGTTGAATTGTGTGGACTCAAAAACTTGGTTTCTTTTCTTCTCAAAAATAAGTTAAGTTCAGAAACAGGTTCTGAACTATTATCAAAGTTAATATGCAGCGGATTCAAATGAAAGAAGAGAAGGAAAGAGAGACACACAGTTTTTTTATACTAGTTCCTTCCACAAGTTGGAAGTAGTCCAGTTCCCTTGTTACTAACAAGAGATTTTAACTATAATCAGATTGATTACAATTGCTCAACCACAAAGGAAGAGACTTCCAGTTGCTCAACCACAAAGGAAGAGACTTCTAATGCTCAAGACACTAAGTCAAGTGGCTTCCAATGCTCAGAACACAAAGTAATGAGACTTCCTGCTCAGACCACAAAGGAATGAGACTCTAACTTGCTCAGAACACTAAGTAGTGAGGCTTATGATGCTTAGCACGCAGACTAAGACTTGAACCAAACTGAATTACAAAGAAAGTAAGTTTGGGTTGAACACTTGATCAAATATCAGAGGTGTTCACTTAATACAACTCAGGGTAAGACTCTTAACCTTAAGAAATTCTAAGATACAAAGATTGAAAGAATTTCTAAGAGTTTAGTGAACTACGAATTCTGGACAGAAAAACAGAGCACAAGTTCAGTTGTTTTGTTTCAAGAGTCTTAGCTTTTTTTTTTCAATTCTTCTTCCTTATATAGAGGAAAATAGAGCTGTTGAAGAAAGCCAGGAATTAAGCAAAGAGCCGTTGCAAGTAGTGAACTAGGCCAGGCTGAAAATGCGAGCTAAACTCAGCAGAAAACCAGAGTGCAGCAGCCATTTTTGAATTTGCTTTCCTTAAAAGCTGGGGAATGTTTGAGTCAGGGAGACAACTGTTCCATTGGTGTTGTTCTGACACTGCAGGCATTAAATGCTGAAGGAAACTTTCCACGTCAGACTTCAGAAGCTTCTCAGGAACTGTTCATCAGAAGCTGGTTCTTCAGACTCAGACTCAGACTTCAGACGCACTGTTCATCAGACGCTGGTCTTCAGACGTTGACTTTTGTTGACCTTCAGACGCACTGTTCATCAGACGCTCCCTTCAGACGTTGACTTTTGTTGACCCTCAGACTCAGCCTTCAGACGCTGCCTTCAGACGCAGGCTTCAGACTCAGCCTTCAGACGCAGGCTTCAGACTCACCCTTCAGACTCATCCTTCAGACCCAGTTTTCCTTCAACTTTGCAACATTGCTTCTAAGCTTTCCTTCTTGCTCTTAGCTTGTTCTTCCATAACCATTATCAAATACTGATCATTAGGAACATGGTTCTGCACAACTTTGAACAAAGCATTAGCAATACCAATTTTCTATTTAACACTTTGTTATCATCAAAACCTTAAAGAGAGATGTTCATACAAATTGTTCCAACAATCTCCCTCTTTATCCAAAAGAGAGTTGTTCATACATTTTGTTCCAAAAATCTCCCTCTTTTTGATGATGACAAACATAAGTATTAATCAGAAAAATTGTTGTTAATTTAATTAACAAGTTGACTGCAGGGTATGAGGTTTGTAAGCTCCCCCTGAGTCTGATCCAGGTTAATTAAATTCAGTTTAAATCACAAATGTGAAACTTTCAGAATTGTTGTTAAGTTTAATTAACAATCTGACTTCAGGAGAGGTTTGTAAGCTCCCCCTAGGTCTGATAATCCTCAAGGTTAGGTTTGTAAGCTCCCCTTGATTCTTATCCAAGTTAATTAAACTCAACTTAAAATAATAAAGTGAAATTAACACTCAGAATTATAAATAACTTGCTGACTTCAGGTTCTGAGGTTTGTAAGCTCTCCCCCTAAGTCTGATAATCCACAGGATGAGTTTTGTAAGCTCCCTGAGTCTTATCCAAGTTATTTTAAATTCATTTTAACTCACTAAGAGTAATGTATCTCACAGAAATTCAATTCAGAGGCTAGAGATTAAAAACAGTTCTCATAAGTTAAATTCAATCAGAACTTAACTTATGTTTTGAGCTCAGGCATTAAGGCCTTTTTCTCCCCTTCATAAGTTAATTAACTGACAGAAATTAACTTATATTTTGAGCTCAGGAGCTTTAATACTTGTTTCCTTTTTCTCCCCCTTTTGTCATCAACAAAAAGAAAGTTTTAGAAAAGAAAAATTTCAGAAAAATTTCTCCCCCTTTTAAGAGAGTTTGAAAAATATGAGAGATAATCATGCAATCATATAGGTAATCAAGCAGCAAAGATGAGAATCAGAGCAGGCTTGATCATACAATAAGTATATGACATTGCATTTGAAAAATAGAATGATGTTCAGAAGCATAAAAAGATAGTTCAGAGCTTCTGATCAGGGCATTCTTTGTTCAGACATAGCTGTTCAGTATATCTTGTTCAGTATCACTGAACTATTTTAAGCAAAATTGTTCAGATCATATACCTACTGAAGGTTTTAGCACAACTGAACTATTTTCAGAAACTGAAAAAGTTATTGCTGCTGATACCAAGGTATAGCATTTGGTTCAGTGCTGCTGAAATTTTTCAGACCAAACTGATACCAATTTTTAAATAGGTTTTGAAAGACTGAACATGTCTGATACAAATTGAGCATTTAAAAAAAATGTGTCTGTGTTTGTTAAACATTTTGAGCATTTGATACCAAAAACAGAAAAAAAAAACACATTTTCATATTGATGACTTTGGGAGGGACAAAGTATAACTTTCAAAGCTTTAAATCATCATTGCCCTAGGTTATACTTATCAGATTCTGACCAAACATTAGATAGTTATCAGATTCAGAAGTCAGAAAATCCAGGTTCTGAACCTTCAGACTCTGGAGTTTTCAGGGCTTAACTTTCTTCAGACTCTCAAAAATGAATGTCTGATAAGTCTTAGCTTCTGATAAACCCAGAATCTTAGTTTTCATTCAGATTTAAGAATATTTCTCAAGAGATAAAGTGCATGTTCAAATTCTTTTTAATAAAATTAAATCTTTCTTCTGTTAGAGGTTTTGTTAATATGTCAGCCCATTGATGATCAATATCAATGAACTGAATATCTAAAACACCCTTCAGAACATAATCTCTTATAAAATGATGTTTTATTTCTATATGCTTGGCTCTAGAATGCAGAATTGGATTTTTAGACAGACATATTGCAGCAGTATTATCACAATAAATTGGAATGCTATCTGCATGAATCTGATAATCCTCTAATTGATGTTTCATCCAGAGCAGTTGTGTGCTACAACTTGCAGCTGAGATGTATTCTGCTTCTGCTGTTGACAAAGCAATGGTTGCTTGTCTCATGCTAGCCCAGGATATCAGATTTTCACCAAGAAACTGACAGTTTCCACTGGTGGACTTTCTTTCAATCCTGTCCCCAGCATAGTCAGCATCACATAATCCAACTAGCTTATAATTCAGAGATTTCTTATACAGAAGTCCCAAATTAGTTGTTCCTTTCAGATACCTAAAGATTCTCTTGACAGCAGTCATATGAGATTCTCTAGGATCTCCCATCATGCTCATTTCAAATTCATCCTGCATTAACTTAGAAAATTCTTTGCAAATGGAGGCATTAGTAGAACCAAATATGATATCATTAACATATATTTGCACAATTAAGATGTCTTTCTTAAGAGTTTTTCTAAAGAGTGTATTATCAACTTGACCTCTTACAAAATCATTTTCAATCAAGAAATTGCTTAGTCTTTCATACCAAGCTCTAGGAGCTTGTTTCAGACCATACAAGGATTTCTTAAGTTTAAAAACAAAATCTAGATTTTTAACATCTTCAAAACCAGGAGGTTGTTTAACATAAAATTCTTCAGAAATAACACCATTTAAGAAAGCACTCTTAACATCCATTTGGTACAAGATGATATCATGATTAACAGCATAAGAAAGAAGTAACCTGATTGCTTCCAGTCTTGCAACTGGAGCAAAAGTTTCAGTATAGTCTATTCCTTCCTGCTGGCTGTACCCTTGAGCAACCAGTCTTGCCTTGTTTCTGATCACTTCTCCTTGTTCATTGAGCTTGTTCCTGAACACCCATTTTGTTCCAATGATGTTCTTATGATCAGGTCTTGCAACTAGATCCCAGACATCATTCCTTTGAAACTGGTTCAGTTCTTCCTGCATTGCTACAATCCAACCATCATCTGCAAGTGCTTCATCAGCTGTTGTGGGCTCAATCATGGATAGCAGACCAAGCATAGACTCATTCTGACTGAATGCTGATCTGGTCTTCCTTGGACTGTTCTTGTTCCCAATAATCAGCTCCTCAGGATGTGAAGACTTGTATTTGAATGAGGTTCTGGGTGGATTAGATTCTGAAAAACCATCAGGGAGTTGTTCAGAACCATGTTGGTCTTGATTTGCTTCAGGAGTAGTGTCATTATCAGAGAGTTTCTCAGATTCTTCAATGTTTTCAGCTTCTGAACTTTCTTCAGACTCTGAACTCAGTTCAGGTTCTGAAGGTTCTTCTGAGAGTCTGAAATCTGCAAAACTCTCAACCAGCTCTGGTATTTCATTACCAGGCTTCTTATCATCAAATCTAATATGTATAGCTTCTTCAAACATGTGTTTCAGAATTATACACCCTGTATGTAATATCCCGCTCAGACGTAATTTTAATTGATGTTAGAGGATTAAAGAATAAGTAGTGGCAAACATGTAAATATGGAAGAGAAGATTTTAAATAAGGAAAACATGAGATATTTTCTCATATTTCCTCTTCCACTCTCTCTCTAAACCAGCTGACTTTCCCCTCCCTCTCTCTCTCATTTTCGGCCATTATCATCATCACCACCATCCTTCTAATCATCAATCCAATCTTGTGGAATATTGGCTAGAAAGCTTAATTTAAGAAGTTAGAACAAGGAGAAGTTAAGAAAAAGGCAGGAAAGGATCAAGAGATCAAGCTAGGGTTTTGAAGTTAAAGCTTAACCAGCACCAATCAAGTTCTGAGGTGAGCTTCACAGGGTTTTAGAACCCACTATGAGTGAGGATTACAACTGAATTTATAAGTTACTAAGGAATTAAGAGTTAGTTGTCCCTATTTTAATTCTGTCTTGATCCTGTTTATTCCTTGTGTTCAGTATGTTTTGGAGTCTTAAAATGAGTCCCTGTTGTGCTATCAAAGATCACTGGGCAGTGGGTATTAAGTTTTAAAACTGAAAACATGTTTTTCCAGAAAATTCTGAGTTCTGCTACAGTCGCAGAGCGACGCTGGGGTCGCAGTGCGAAGTAGCTGAACCTAGCCACTGCCTAGCCAACGCCTAGACCTTCGTTCTGCGAAGTGTTCAGAAGTTGAGTTCGCAGTGCAAAGTTTTCCACGCTTTGAGAAGCTTCAGACTCAGAAACACAGGTTCTGAAGGTTCAGACTCTGAACTTCAGAGTCTGAAGGTTCAGACGCAGAACTTCGCAGAGCGAAGCCTGGGGGTCATAGAGCGAAATCACCCAGGATGGCATTTTTTATTTTTAAACAACTGAGCCATGCTGTGATCTTTGATATGCTTTAGGGTAAGAATACTTATGAACTTTCAAGGACTAATATAGGATGAGGATAGACATATTATGAGAGATGAACATTTTGATTTATAAGTTATTATAGAGAAGTTAAGGGACTAGTTTCGGGTTTACCCCTTACTAAGCAATTTTATGCACTCCTTTAAGTATGTGCAAGCACGAGAATGATTCAGTATTCAAGATCAGAACCTTTTATAGGTTAAGCACTTAAGAACTACTAACTTAAAGAATAAGAACAAGTTAAGATTATGTTATAAGAATATGTTGACGTGTTCATCAGACTCCGGGATACGCCGGATGGGATTTCTCCGAAAGGGATATCCACACGTAAGTTAAAAGATTAAGCATGTCCAGCAGGCTCCGGATTATGCCGGATGGGACTTCACCGAGAGGGTTGTCCACATGAAAGGTTAAGTTGTGTCCAGCAGGCTCTGGATTATGCCGGATGGGACTTCTTCGAGAGGGTTGTCCACACAATGATAAGAGGAGTCTGGTGTTAGCCTGATATGATAGGAATTTCACCGGTATGATGGGAGATGTACTTCGGGGTTACTCCACCCGGATGCACTCCTAAAATGAACCAAGATAATGTAATGTTTGTTCAACCCTAACTTCTAACTTAAAGATTAAGAAAGATGAGTATGTAAATGTATATTATGTTAAGAAGAAAGACATGAATGCGATCCTAGATTTTTCCCTTGATCGCGAGATATGTAGAGAATGACGGCGATCGTAGGTATCCCCAAGATTGCCAAAGTTAGTGCATGGCGACCCTAGGATCCCCGAGGTTGCCAACAGTAGGTTGGGCCGGAGCTCACTGAGACATTATGTCTCATCCCTTTCCTTCTGGTGCAGGTTCACAGGTAGCACGACGCAAAGGTAAAGAGCAAGTTTTGGATTGATCGTGCTGACTTCTTTGTTTATGGATATTTGTATTCAGATGGTGTAAAATGATGTATATTATCTGGAATATGTTGTATCAGATTTCAGATTGTATTAATGACCTGAGTTATGTATAAATTAAATGTAAACTTTTTGTATTGTATTTAATGTATCCAGTACGAAATTTTAATACTCGTATGAGATCCTATGCAATCTCTATATTGGTGTTACAATTTGGTATCAGAGCAGGTCGATTCAGACCGTGCCCTGGGTCATTAAAATACAATCCAAGTATGTGGACCTCTTGGATCCAGGACATTATTCTAAATGTTATATTCAGTTAAAACTGATCACTTTGACTTGTATATGACAGCTAGGATAAGATGTCTGGGAGAAGAAGAGGACCAGGAAGACCTCGAATAAATCAGGCCAGTGATGATAGTGGGGAACCTAATATGACCTTTGGGAACAGATGCTGCAACAGCAGCAGGCCTGGCAGCAGCAATACCAAGAGCAACAAGCTCAAAATGCATTACAGTATCAGCAGATGATGCTAATGATGCAACAACAAGCTCAGCAACAGGCTCAATCTCAACAGCAATGGATGGAAGTGATCAATCAAGGACAAGGATTCCATCAACAGCCACCACCTCCTCCCGTAATTGGTAATCCGGTTTTCTGGGAATTTAATAGGCATCATCCTCCTGGGTTTAATGGAGAAGGTGATCCACAGGAAGCCAAGAGGTGGCTTAGGCAAATGGAAAAGATCTTCCGGATGGCTGAATGTTCGGAAACTCACAAAGTGGTGTACGCCACGAACTATTTCAGAGGCGCAGCGGAAGACTGGTGGGAATCCACCCAACGTAGGATGTTGGCCAACGATGTGGAAGTAAATTGGGTGAACTTTAAGGAGGTGATGTTAGAGAAGTACTTGCCCCTATCCTATAGAGTGAAGAAAGAACAAGAATTCTTGGAGTTGAAACAGGGTAGTATGTCGGTTACAGAATTCACCAAAAAGGTTGAAGAGCTGTCTTATTATTCCACTCATAATGAGTATGCTGAGAATGAAGTCTGGAAGATGAACCAATACAAACGAGGTCTAAGAGGTGAAATTGACACTGCAGTGAGCCTCCAAAGAAATACAAGCTATGATGAACTGGTGCATGATAGTTTAGTCGCTGAAGCGGGTTTCGCTAAGACTGCTAGAGAAAGAGCTGCATCATTTGAAAGGAAAAGAGAAAAGATGCCAGACAAGTATCATGACAAGTTGAAACCGAAGGGGTCACCTCACAGGGGTAAACTGACGTATTCACCGAAGGCTGGTACCACTTGCAACATTTGTGGGAAATCACATTACGGCGAATGCATGAAGGGTACAGGTGTTTGTTACAGGTGTAAGAAGCCGGGGCACATTATAGCAAATTGTCCAGAACGGAGGAATAGGAGTGGAGCAGAGGGCACTACCACTAGTAAAGGCAGGGTGTACTCCCTTGATGGCGCAAAGGCTCTGGCTAATGAAGATTTGATTGCCGGTATGTGTTATCTTGGTACAAATCTAGTAAGAGTTCTTTTTGATTGTGGTGCTACTTGCTCTTTTATTTCATATAAGTGTGTAGAGACGCTGCAATTATCTTTGTCCCCATTGAATCCTCAAATGATAGTATCTACCGCTACTGAAGGCGGAATTGTGGCAAGTTATGTTTGTGAAAATTGTCCTATCACTGTGTCTAGTAAGACATACTATGTTGATTTAGTGTGTCTCCCGATGGAGCAACTTGATGTGATCTTAGGCATGGATTGGCTCTCCGCTAACCATGTGTACATTGGATGTTCCGAAAAGAGTATTTATATGCCAACAAGTGATACGACAGAAGGTGTGGCTCTGTCTGAATTGATTAACCGTACCCATCAGTTAATTCAATTTATTTGTGCTCAAGATAAAGGATTTTATGTTATGCTCACTGTGGCTTCAGAATCAGAGTTAAGTCCCAGTGATATTCCTATTGTGAATGAGTACTTAGATGTTTTTCCTTCTGAAGTAACTAGTTTACCTCCGGAGCGTGAGGTGGAATTCTTTATTGATTTAATTCCGGGAGCGGAGCCAGTATCTGTGGCACCGTATAGAATGTCGCCTACAGAGCTTAAAGAGCTGAAATCTCAGCTAGAAGAGTTAATTCATAAGCATTTTATCAGGCCCAGTGTGTCACCTTGGGGTGCTCCAGTTCTGTTAGTCAAGAAGAAAGATGGAAGTATGAGGCTGTGTATAGATTAACGGCAACTGAATAAAGTGACTATTAAGAACAAGTACCCTCTTCCAAGGATTGATGATCTCCTAGATCAGCTCAAAGGAGCGACAATATTTTCTAAGATTGATCTTCGGTCAGGTTATCATCAGATCCGCATCAAGTCTTCAGATGTGTCCAAAACGGCGTTTCGAACGCGCTACGGGCACTATGAATTTCTGGTTATGCCTTTCGGTGTAACTAATGCTCCAGCTGTATTTATGGATTATATGAACAGGATATTTCAACCTTACCTAGACCAATTTGTGGTGATTTTCATAGATGACATCTTGATCTATTCCAAGGATCCTCAGGAACATGCTCAACACTTGAGAATTATTTTGAATGTCCTCAGAGACAAACAGTTGTATGCTAAATTTAGCAAGTGTGAATTCTGGTTGTCTGAGATTAAGTTTTTGGGTCACGTTATTTCTCATGGAGGAATAGTCGTTGATCCGTCCAAAGTTGAAGCCGTTCTCAGTTGGGATAGACCCAAGAACGTAGCTGAAGTCAGGAGTTTCTTAGGTTTGGTAGGTTATTACCGAAGGTTTATTATGAAGTTTTCTCAGATTGCCTTACCCTTGTCACGCCTCACCAGAAAGGATGTGCCCTTTATTTGGGACGAAGAATGTGAATAGAGCTTCAGAATCTTACAAAGAAAATTGACTAAAGCACCAGTGTTGGCAATACCAGATCCTGACAAGAGATACACCGTTTTCTGCGATGCATCCTCTAAGGGACTGGGTAGTGTACTTATGCAAGGAGAGAATGTGATAGCTTATGCGTCTAGACAGCTCAAGACTCATGAAGAGAATTATCCCACCCATGATCTTGAGTTAGCAGCTATAGTTTTTGCTTTGAAAGTGTGGAGACATCATTTGTATGGTGCACAGTTTGATTTGTTTAGCGACCACAAAATTTTGAAATATTTGTTTGATCAACGAGACCTAAACATGAGGCAGAGGCGATGGATGGAATACCTGAAAGATTTTGATTTTGATTTGAAATACCACCCTGGAAAGGCAAATGTGGTAGCAGATGCTTTAAGTCGAAAGGCTTTAATTAAGGCGGAAGTGATGATGCATACATGTGGATTATATGAAAAGTTTTGAGATCTTAATCTCCACGTTACCGAGTTCAAAGGTGGCACCTTGTTGAACAAATTAGGGATTTCATATGACCTACGGTCTAGAATTGCACAAGCCCAGAGTATGGATATGGACCTTCAAAGAAGAGTTGGTCAATCAGAATTTTCTTTGGCACCAGATGGCACACTACTATTTGAAGGAAGAATTTGTGTTCCGAATAATGCGGAATTAAAAAGGTTGATTTTAGAAGAGGCGCACAAGAGCAGTTTTAGCATTCATCCGGGAACCACCAAGATGTATCAAGATTTGAAGAGAGATTATTGGTGGCCTAGCATGAAGACGGACATTGCGGAATTTGTGCCGCGATGCATTGTATGCCAGCAGGTAAAGATTGAACATCAGAGGCCTGCAGGAATGTTAGTACCCTTGGAAATTCCTCAATGGAAATGGGAAGAGATAACTATGGACTTTGTGAGTGGATTACCTCGAACCCAGCGAGGACATGACTCCATTTGGGTAATAGTGGACCGATTAACCAAGTCTGCTCATTTCTTGCCAGTTAAGACTACTTACCGGGCCTCTCAGTATGCCGAATTGTTTATCTCGGAGATTGTAAAACTTCATGGTGTTCCTGTTAGTATTGTATCTGATAGAGATCCGATCTTCACATCCCACTTTTGGAAAGCTTTTCAAGGAGCTTTAGGAACAAGATTAAAGATGAGCACGTCCCATCATCTTCAAACAGACGGTCAATCCGAGAGAACTATTCAGACATTAAAGGATATGTTACGTGCATGTATTTTAGAAGATGGAGGAAGTTGGAATAATCACCTACCTTTGATTGAATTTTCTTACAACAATAGTTATCATTCCAGTATTGGAATGGCACCTTATGAAGCCTTGTATGGTAGGAAGTGTAGAACCCCACTTTGTTGGGCCGAGGTCGGAGATAAGAGCATTTTGGGACCAGAGATCATTCAGGAGACTACTTTGAAAATTAAATCGATTCAGGATAAGATGAGAATAGCCCAAAGTCATCAGAAAAGCTATGCATATAAGAGACGAAGACCTTTGGAGTTTGAAGTGGGAGATCATGTATTCCTCAAAGTTACACCTAAGTTGGGCTTAAAAGGAGCTTTCAGAACCAAGAAACTTTGTCCAAGGTATGTTGGGCCATTTCAGATACTTAAACGTGTCGGTCCAGCAGCTTATCAGTTAGCGCTGCCACCGGCCATGTCAGGTTTACATGATGTCTTCCATGTCTCTCAATTGAGGAAATTCATACCCGATCCTTTTCAACCAGTTGAGTTAGACACCATTGATTTAAGACCAGATTTGACGTTTTAACCTAAACCGGAGCAGATAGTTGATCGTGATGTTAGGTCCTTGAGGAATAAAGAGATTCCAATTGTTAAGGTGGTTTGGAAAGGTTCTCCCGACGGCGAAGCAACGTGGGAGCTACAATCAGAGATGCAAGAGCATTATCCGCATCTATTTTCAGGTAAATTCTAAATTTCGAGGACGAAATTTCTTTAAGGGGGGTAGATTGTAATATCCCGCTCAGACTTAATTTTAATTGATGTTAGAGGATTAAAGAATAAGTAGTGGCAAACATGTAAATATGGAAGAGAAGATTTTAAATAAGGAAAACATGAGATATTTTCTCATATTTCCTCTTCCACTCTCTCTCTAAACCAGCTGACTTTCCCCTCCCTCTCTCTCTCTCTCTCATTTTCGGCCATCATCATCATCACCACCATCGTTCTAATCATCAATCCAATCTTGTGGAATATTGGCTAGAAAGCTTAATTTAAGAAGTTAGAACAAGGAGAAGTTAAGAAAAAGGCAGGAAAGGATCAAGAGATCAAGCTAGGGTTTTGAAGTTAAAGCTTAACCAGCACCAATCAAGTTCTGAGGTGAGCTCCACAGGGTTTTAGAACCCATTATGAGTGAGGATTACAACTGAATTTATAAGTTACTAAGGAATTAAGAGTTAGTTGTCCCTATTTTAATTCTATCTTGATCCTGTTTATTCCTTGTGTTCAGTATGTTTTGGAGTCTTAAAATGAGTCCCTGTTGTGCTATCAAAGATCATTGGGCAGTGGGTATTAAGTTTTAAAACTGAAAACATGTTTTTCCAGAAAATTCTGAGTTCTGCTACAGTCGCAGAGCGACGCTAGGGTCGCAGTGCGAAGTAGCTGAACCCAACCACTGCCTAGCCAACGCCTAGACCTTCGTTCTGCGAAGTGTTCAGAAGCTGAGTTCGCAGTGCGAAGTTTTCCATGCTTTGCGAAGCTTCAGACTCAGAAATACAGGTTCTGAAGGTTCAGACTCTGAACTTCAGAGTCTGAAGGTTCAGACGCAGAACTTCGCAGAGCGAAGCCTGGGGGTCGTAGAGCGAAATCACCCAGGATGGCATTTTTTATTTTTAAACAACTGAGCCATGTTGTGATCTTTGATATGCTTTAGGGCAAGAATACTTATATACTTATGATCTTTGATTTATAAGTTATTATAGAGAAGTTAAGGGACTAGTTTCGGGTTTACCCCTTACTAAGCAATTTTATGCACTCCTTTAAGTATGTGCAAGCACGAAAATGACTTAGTATTCAAGATTAGAACCTTTTATAGGTTAAGCACTTAAGAACTACTAACTTAAAGAATAAGAACAAGTTAAGATTATGTTATAAGAATATGTTGACGTGTTCATCAGACTCCGGGATACGCCGGATGGGATTTCTCCGAAAGGGCTATCCACACGTAAGTTAAAAGATTAAGCATGTCCAGCAGGCTCCGGATTATGCCGGATGGGACTTCACCGAGAGGGTTTTCCACATGAAAGGTTAAGTTGTGTCCAGCAGGCTCCGGATTATGCCGGATGGGACTTCTTCGAGAGGGTTGTCCACACAATGATAAGAGGAGTCCGGTGTTAGCCTGATATGATAGGACTTTCACCGGTATGATGGGAGATGTACTTCGGGGTTACTCCACCCGGATGCACTCCGTAAAATGAACCAAGATAATGTAATGTTTGTTCAACGCTAACTTCTAACTTAAAGATTAAGAAAGATGAATATGTAAATGTATATTATGTTAAGAAGAAAGACATGAATGCGATCCTAGATTTTTCCCTTGATCGCGAGATATGTAGAGAATGAAGGCGATCGTAGGTATCCCCAAGATTGCCAAAGTTAGTGCATGGCGACCCTAGGATCCCCGAGGTTGCCAACAGTAGGTTGGGCCGGAGCTCACTGAGACATTATGTCTCATCCCTTTCCTTCTGGTGTAGGTTCACAGGTAGCACGACGCAAAGGTAAAGAGCAAGTTTTGGATTGATCGTGCTGACTTCTTTGTTTATGGATATTTGTATTCAGATGGTGTAAAATGATGTATATTATCCGGAATATGTTATATCAGATTTCAGATTGTATTAATGACCTGAGTTATGTATAAATTAAATGTAAACTTTTTGTATTGTATTTAATGTATCCAGTACGAAATTTTAATACTCGTATGAGATCCTAGGCAATCTCTATATGGGTGTTACACTGTATGCTTTAGATCTCTCTGAGTATCCTAAAAAGGTACCCTTTGAGCCTTAGCATCAAATTTCTTTAGGTAGATCTTATTGTTCAGTATGTAACAAGTACAACCAAACTGATGAAAATAAGAAATGCTTGGTTTTCTTCCTTTAAAAAGTTCATATGATGTTTTATTCAGAATAGGTCTGATATAGATCATGTTCTGAATATAACATGCTGTGTTAACAGCTTCTGCCCAAAAGTACTTAGCAATTTTGGATTCATGGATCATGGTTCTTGCCATTTCTTGCAAAGATCTGTTCTTTCTCTCTACAACTCAATTTTGTTGTGGAGTTCTAGGAGATGAGAACTCATGGAGAATTCCATGATCTTCACAAAAATTTTCAAAAGGTTCATTTTCAAATTCCCCACCATGATCACTTCTGACTTTTAAAATTTTCAAATCAGTTTCATTTTGTACTTGTTTGCAGAATTTGTAAAACACATCATATGTTTCATTTTTAGTTCTAAGGAATTTAACCCAAGTCCACCTACTATAATCATCAACAATTACAAGTCCATACTTCTTCCCATTGATTGAAGCTGTTCCAACAGGACCAAACAAATCAATGTGAAGGAGTTCTAAAGGTTTTGAGGTGGAAACAATGTTTTTAGATTTAAAAGAAGTTTTAGAAAATTTTCCAATTTGGCATGCACTACACAGAGCATCTGAGTGATAGTCAATTTTAGGCAGGCCTCTGACCAGTTGCAACTTGCTAAGCTTAGAGATGAGTCTCCAGTTAGCATGTCCCAACCTTTTGTGCCATACCCATTTCTCATCACTCACAGACAGAAAGCAAACTACCTTCTGCTGAACCAGTTCAGAAAAATTTATTTTATAAACATTGTTTTTCCTATTTCCTTTGAACACAACAGATTTTTCATTGTTATTGATTACAGTATGTTGAGTCTTTTGGTGTTGCCTGCATGTTTTGGCAAAACCAAAGTGTTAAATAGAAGCATCTCCATATGTAGAACAAATCTTCAGTTGCAAGTTTTTCCATTTGAAGCTGTTCAGAAGCTGGAAATTCCATCAGAAGCTGAATGCATCATCAGAAGCACTGTAGCACTTCAGAATCTGAATTCAGAGTCTGAAGCCCGCGTTGACTTATGTTGACTTCATCAGAAGCTGATCTTTTTTTTAAGTTATTCTTGCGCGAATCTTGGCGAGATTTATCAAGAAATTATGCTCGCATATTGCTTCTAGATTGCTGGTTAATTTGGAGGAGATTTCATGAAGATTTGGTTCGTATTTTATAAAGTTAATATTTCCTGAAGAAATCTTTTGAAGATTTATATGTTTCCTTTTCAAGCCTTGCATAATTCAGAAACATATCTATTTTAGAAGATTTAATTCAGATTAATATTGCTTGCTGAAGATTATATAAGGAGGAGTGCTGCTGCTATTCAAGTACAGAACGCATAATAGAAAAATCAGAGAATTGAGTCTTTGTTTTAAGCTGTTAAGTTTTATTTGTGCACCACTCATTGTTTGAGTTGGTTTAGAGTTTTTATTGAGTTGTAATTTCATTCTAAGCCTGTAGGTACGAATGAAGGTTTTTTATTGAAGTTTTATCAAAAACAGGGTAGTTTTCAGGTTTGTTCAAGTGGTTGGGTTTAATTACTTGAATAGGAAGTTAGAGGTTTTCTAATACTCAACGTGTTGGGTAGAATTCAAGACTAGGAGGAAGTTAATTGCTTAGGCTGGGAACTGGGAGTCAGTTTCTTGAGTCATAAGGATTAATTCCTATAGTGGAATTCCTTCCTGGATTGGTATCCCCCAGAGTAGGAGGTGTTTACTCCGAACTGGGTTAACAAACCTCTGTGCCTTTTACTTTCCTGCACTTTATTTTTCTGCTTCTGATTGTTTTTGCTTGTGCTCTGTTTTTGCAATTTATTGTGCCCTGCGTATTGTTCAGAACCTGGTTGGTTCAGAACCTGGTTACTCTGTCTTATTGCCTGGCCAGAATTTCAATTGGCATCAGAGCAGGCACCCTGCCTGTGTTTTGGGTGAGATCCAGAGGAGGTAATATCTGGCAAGCATGGATAGAGAAGGAGGCTATGTCAATAGACCACCCCTACTAGATGGCACAAACTCTGAGTATTGGAAGTCTAGGATGTGTGCTTTTCTAAAGTCTATTGACAGCAGGACTTGGAAAGTTGTGATTAAGGGCTGGGATCACCCAGTAGTTTTGGACAAAGATGGGAACAAGACTGAGGTTCTGAAGCCTGAAGAAGAATGGACCAAAGCTGAAGATGATCTGTCACTGGGAAATTCAAAAGCTTTTGTTGAGTCTTTAAGTGTTGGCTGCATTGTTTGGCAAAACCAAAGTATGGAATAGAAGCTTTTCCTTATGATGAACTTTTCTTCAGTTACAAGTTTTCTCATTTGAAGCCATTCAGAAGCTAAAATCTACATCAGAAGCTGAAATGCTCATCAGGAGCACTGTAGCACTTCAGAAGCAGTTTCAGGTTCTGAAGCCAGCGTTGACTTCTGTTGACCACATCAGAAGCTGGGTTTGCTGGATTGTTTTTGCACGTATCTTGGGAGATTTAGCAAGGAATTATGTTTGTATAATTACTTCTAGAAGGCTGGTTTTATTGGAGAAGATATCTTTGAAGATTTGTTTTAAAGTTATGAAAATTTGTATTTTCTGTTTTAAATCTTTCATAGATTTAATGCAGTTTTATTTGTTACATCATTGGATCAATCTTATTCCAGTAACAAATCAATTCAGAAGATTTGGAGCATAATTAAGAGGCTTGCTGAAGATTATAAAAGGAGGAGCTTGGCTATTGAAGACTCACGATTCAGAGAGTTAGAAAATCAGAAAATTGAGTCTGTGTTTTAACTTAGAGTTTATTTGTGCACCACTCAATGTTTTGAGTTGGTTTAGAGTTTTATAGAGTTGTGATTCATTCTAAGCCTTTAGGTACGAATGAAGTCTTTGTGTTTTTGAAGTTTTCTGAAAAACAGAGTGTCTTTGATTAAGGGTTTCAGTAACTGGGTTTAGTTACTTGAATAGGAAGATAGTGGATTCTATTACTCAGAGTTGGGTAGAAGTCTTACTAGGTGGAGGTTAATTGCTTGAGATAAGAACTGGGAGTCAGTGTCTGAGTCTTAAGGATTAAATCCAATAGTGGATTTCCTTCCTGGATTGGTATCCCCCAGAGTAGGAGGTGTTTACTCCGAACTGGGTTAACAAACCTCTGTGCCTTTTTACTTTCCTGCACTTTATTTTGCTGCCTGTGTGTGTTTGTGTTTGTGCTCTGTTTTGCAAATTGTTGTGCTAAGTTCTGTTCAGAACCTGTTGGTTCAGAACCTGCGTTTATCTCTTAAGTATTGCCTGGCCAGAATTTCAATTGGCATCAGAGCAGGCACCCTGCCTGTATTTTGGGTGAGATCCAGAGGACTTAATATCTGGCAAGCATGGATAGAGAAGGAGGATATGTCAATAGACCACCCCTACTAGATGGCACAAACTATGAGTATTGGAAGTCAAGGATGTGTGCTTTTCTAAAGTCTATTGACAGCAGGACTTGGAAAGCTGTGATTAAAGGCTGGGATCATCCTGTGTATACAGACAAAGATGGTAACAAGACTGAGGTTCTGAAGCCTGAGGAGGAATGGACCAAAGCTGAAGATGATTTGTCTCTGGGAAATTCAAAAGCTCTGAATGCTATCTTTAATGGTGTTGATCAGAACATGTTCAGACTCATCAAACAATGTACTGTGGCTAAGGATGCTTGGGAAATTCTGAAGACCACTCATGAAGGAACGTCTAAGGTGAAGATGTCCAGATTGCAGCTGCTGACCACCAAGTTTGAGAATCTGAAGATGAAGGAGGATGAATCCATTCAAGATTTTTACATGAATGTGCTGGACATGGCAAATTCTTTTGACTCACTTGGGGAGAAGATGTCTGATGAGAAGTTGGTGAGAAAAATCCTCAGGTCCCTGCCCAGAAGATTTGATATGAAGGTGACAGCAATTGAAGAGGCTCATGATATTACCACTATGAAGCTTGAGGAGCTTATTGGATCTTTGCTCAATTTTGAAACTGCATTCTGCAAACAGCCTGATAAGAAAGGAAAAGGTGTAGCTTTTACTATGAACTCTGAAGCTGATGATCAACAAGAGTCTGAGGAGGATGACTTATCAGAAGCTCTAGTGTTGCTGGGAAAACAATTCAACAAGATTCTGAAGAATGTTAACAGAAAAGCCAAAGCCAAAGGTCAGAATTTCAGATTCAATAACAAAAAGCAACAAACTGATGAGAAGAAGACCAAGTCTGAGGAGAAAAGTAACCAAGCTAAAGGTGTGCAGTGCTATGAGTGTGAAGGGTATGGACACATCAAGTCTGAATGTCCCACTTTTCTCAAGAAGCAGAAAAAGAGCCTAGCTATTTCATGGTCTGATGATGGTTCTGAAGATGATGATGTTAGTGAATCTGATATGTGTGATACTGGTCTGGTAGTGAGGTCAGGAGCTATCTTGAAGAAGGAAGCTGTTTTAGAGTCTGAGACTCTTTCAGAATCTGACTCAGAGTCTGAAGCCTCATCTCTGTCTGAAGCTGCTAAAACCTCATATGATGAACTAGCTGACAACTATAGGAAGCTGTATACCAGAAGTGCTGAGGTTTGCAAACAAGTTCTGGATCAGAAGGAGTCTATTTTTCAACTGGAGGCTGAAAAAGGAGAACTTCTTGTGCAGAATTCAGATTTGAAAGAAGAAGTGAACCAGTTAAATTCCCAACTTGAACATATGAAAAAGCAGGTTAGAATGATGAATACTGCTACTAATGTGTTGGAGGACATTTTGGGGAATCAGCAACAAGGAAAAACTGGTTTAGGTTTTGTTGATCAGACTCAGATTCCTAAACAGATGAGTTTTGTTCCTGCTACTCAAACTCATGATTCTATGGCTGGAACATCAAAGAAGAGACCTCAGAAGCAAGCCCAGCTGCAAGGTCAGAAGCATATTCAGTTGAGACCTCAAAAGCATACTCAGATGAGACCTCAGAAGCATACGCAGATGCAACCTCAGAAACATGTTCAGATGCAACCCCAGAAGTACAACAGAAGAAGGAGGAATCATACTTGGACCTGTCATTATTGTGGTAAGAAGGGGCATATCAAACCATTCTGTTTTAAATTGTATGGTTACCCTGAACACTTCCAATATAGAAGAGTTGAACCAGCTACTATCAGTCACAATGTTCAGAAGGTGTGGAAGCCCAAAGTTCAGAATGTAGGCCTGATTGCTCATACCTCTTTGAGAGCTACTTCAAAAGAAGACTGGTATTTTGATAGTGGGTGTTCAAGGCACATGACTGGTGTGAAGAAACTACTGAGCAATATCAGATCATACTCCAGAAGTTATGTGACATTTGGAGATGGTGTAAAAGGTCAGATTCTGGGTATTGGTGATTTGATCAGAGATGGGTTGCCCAAACTTAATGATGTGCTACTGGTGGAAGGATTAACTTCTAATCTGATCAGTATTAGCCAGCTGTGTGATCAGGATTTAAAAGTGAATTTCAACAAGCAGGAGTGTATTGTTACTGATCAGGATGGTAAAACTCAGATGAGGGGCTGCAGATCCAAAGACAACTGTTATTTGTGGGTTTCTGAAGAAGAAAGAAGTCTGACTTCTTGTCTTATGAGCTCAGAAGAGGAAGTCAAACTCTGGCACCAGAAACTGGGACATTTGCACTTAAAAGGCATGAAGAAAATCCTAAGTACTGAAGCTATCAGAGGTGTACCTAATCTGAAGATCAATGAGGACAATGTTTGTGGTGATTGTCAAATTGGAAAACAAACAAGAAAGTCTCATCCCAGATTAGTTCACCAGGTAACTACTAAAGTACTAGAACTGGTTCATATGGATTTAATGGGGCCTATGCAAGTTGAAAGTATTGGAGGAAAGAGATATGCATTTGTAATGGTAGATGACTACTCAAGATACACATGGGTCAGTTTTGTTAGAGAAAAGTCTGATACTTTTGAAGTATTTAAAGACCTGTGCATTCAATTACAAAGAGAAAAAGACTGTGGTATTGTCAGAATCAGAAGTGACCATGGCAAAGAATTTGAAAACAAGAGTTTCTCAGAATTCTGTGCTTCTGAAGGTATAAAACATGAGTTTTCTGCACCTATTACTCCTCAGCAGAATGGTGTAGTTGAAAGGAAGAATAGGACTTTAGCAGAATGTGCAAGAGTAATGTTGCATGCTAAGAAACTTCCATATATGTTCTGGGCTGAAGCTATGAACACAGCATGTTACATACACAACAGAGTCACTTTAAAGAAGGGTACTGCATCAACTCTGTATGAATTGTGGAAAGGGAGAAAGCCTACAGTCAAATATTTCCATGTTTTTGGGAGCAGATGCTATATCTTGGCTGACAGAGAGAATAGAAGAAAACTGGATCCTAAGTCTGATGAGGGCATATTCCTGGGTTATTCAGTGAACAGCAGAGCTTATAGGGTGTTTAATTCAAGAACTAAAGTTGTGATGGAGTCCATTAATGTGGTAATTGATGATCTGACTGCTGAGAAAGATAGAAGTGAGTCTGAAGTTGTTCAGGAGTCTGAAGCATCAGAAGAACAATCTTCAGAAGCAGAAAATCAAGCAGAGTCTGAAGAAGCAGATGTGCATCCAGAACATAATTCTACCAATAAAGGGCCATCTATTAGAATTCAGAAGGATCATCCTAAGGAGCTTATCATTGGGAGTTTGGATCAAGGGGTCAGAACCAGGAGATCAGAACCAGCTGCTACTGATTCATGTTTTGTGTCTAAGTTTGAACCCAAAAATGTGAAAGAAGCCCTGACTGATGAATTTTGGATTGAAGCAATGCAAGATGAGTTGAATCAATTCAAAAGGAGTGAAGTGTGGGATCTGGTTCCAAGACCTGAAGGGTTGAATGTAATTGGTACTAAATGGATTTACAAGAATAAAACAGATGAGAATGGTACTGTAGTCAGAAACAAGGCTAGGTTGGTTGCTCAGGGTTATACTCAAGTGGAGGGATTGGACTTTGATGAGACCTTTGCACCAGTGGCCAGACTAGAGTCCATAAGACTGCTGTTGGGTGTCTCCTGCATTCTCAAATTCAAATTATTCCAGATGGATGTGAAGAGTGCATTTCTGAATGGTTATCTGCAAGAAGAAGTGTATGTTGAACAACCTAAGGGTTTTGTGGATCCTAAGTTTCCAGAACATGTGTACAAGTTAAAGAAGGCCTTATATGGATTGAAGCAAGCACCAAGGGCATGGTATGACAGGCTGACTCAGTTTCTTGTGGCTCAAGGTTACAGAAAAGGAGGTTCTGATAAGACTTTGTTTGTGAAAGATGAAAATGGGAGTCTGATGATTGCTCAGATTTATGTGGATGATATAGTGTTTGGAGGGATGTCTCAGAAGATGGTCAAACTGTTTGTTCAGCAAATGCAATCAGAGTTTGAAATGAGTTTGGTTGGAGAGCTGACTTATTTTCTTGGATTACAAGTTAAGCAAATGGAAGATACAATCTTCATTTCACAGAGTAAATATGCCAAGAATATTGTTAAGAAGTTTGGAATGGAATCTGCTGCTCACAAGAGGACACCAGCTGCTACTCATCTGAAGCTAACCAAAGATGAACATGGAGTATCAGTTGATCAAAGTCAATACAGAAGCATGATTGGGAGCCTATTGTACTTGACTGCAAGCAGACCAGACATTACTTTTGCTGTAGGAGTTTGTGCAAGATATCAAGCTGATCCTAAGATGAGTCATCTGACACAAGTTAAAAGGATCCTGAAGTATGTGAATAGCACAAGTGACTATGGAATCATGTATTCTCATAGTTCAAGTTCTGAACTGATGGGATTTTGTGATGCTGACTGGGCTGGAAGTGCTGATGACAGGAAGAGCACTTCAGGAGGTTGTTTCTTCTTAGGGAATAACTTGGTCTCATGGTTCAGCAAGAAACAAAATTGTGTGTCATTATCAACTGCTGAAGCTGAGTACATTGCTGCTGGGAGTAGTTGCTCACAACTGGTGTGGATGAAACAAATGCTGGAGGAATACAACATTGAACAGGGAACCATGAAACTATTTTGTGACAATCTGAGTGCTATTAACATCTCTAAGAACCCAATACAGCACAGCAGAACCAAACACATAGACATCAGACATCATTTTATCAGAAACCTTGTGGAGGACAAGATTATTCAGCTGGAACATGTAGCTACTGAAGAACAAGTTGCTGACATTTTCACAAAGGCCTTGGATGCTAAGCAGTTTGAAAACTTAAGGAGCAAGTTAGGTGTGTGTTTGCATGAAGAGTTATAGCAATTACTGCAAACTGGATGTGAGGAAGATAGAGTACCTGCCAGTTGTGCCTATGCTAAGTGTGATCCTGTGTCTGAATCTGATAGCTTTTCCAGGATCTGTGTTACTTGTTTTGATTTTATTCCCTATATGAAGACTATGTTTTGTCAGAATTTTGTGGCTAAAAAGGGGGAGAAAATCTTGTGTAATGTGTTGGCTCTGATACCAAAAGTCTTATACAAAGTGTTGCTGCTCAGAAGTTCAAATTTCAGATGTTCAGTTTTCAGTGTGGTTCAGAAGTTATTTGTGAAGCTCAGAGTTCAGAACAAATATAACAAGAGCTGTCAAGATGTCATTGAGGGGGAGTACGTGTCTCAGGGGGAGTACAAGACTGTTATGGTCCTGAGTGTTTCTGTGATCCTGAGATATGGTCCTGAAAAACAATTATGTGCAGCTCCTGAAGTGTTGACTCTGATATGCTCTGATACCATAAATTCAGAAGTAAGGGGGAGTTTGATGTATGCTGAGTGTATACTGAGTTGCAGGGGGAGTGTGTGTGATGATCAGGAGTTGATCAGTAGCTCTGATACCTTGGAGTAGCTCTGATACCTTGTTTGTGATGATCAAGTGTTGATCAGTAGGTTATGTGTGCTTCAGGAGTCAGAAGCTGAAGATGTTGTTTAACATAGCTCAGAAAGTGTTTTGTCCGCTGCCTAAACTGATTGCTATGATATGTTATTGTGGAGTTCTTCATTGCTGAGCTGATTATAATGAAGATTGAAGAACTTGGATGGTTTTAGCCAAAAATTTGCCAAAGGGGGAGATTGTTGAGTCTTTAAGTGTTGGCTGCATTGTTTGGCAAAACCAAAGTATGGAATAGAAGCTTTTCCTTATGATGAACTTTTCTTCAGTTACAAGTTTTCTCATTTGAAGCCATTCAGAAGCTAAAATCTACATCAGAAGCTGAAATGCTCATCAGGAGCACTGTAGCACTTCAGAAGCAGTTTCAGGTTCTGAAGCCAGCGTTGACTTCTGTTGACCACATCAGAAGCTGGGTTTGCTGGATTGTTTTTGCACGTATCTTGGGAGATTTAGCAAGGAATTATGTTTGTATAATTACTTCTAGAAGGCTGGTTTTATTGGAGAAGATATCTTTGAAGATTTGTTTTAAAGTTATGAAAATTTGTATTTTCTGTTTTAAATCTTTCATAGATTTAATGCAGTTTTATTTGTTACATCATTGGATCAATCTTATTCCAGTAACAAATCAATTCAGAAGATTTGGAGCATAATTAAGAGGCTTGCTGAAGATTATAAAAGGAGGAGCTTGGCTATTGAAGACTCACGATTCAGAGAGTTAGAAAATCAGAAAATTGAGTCTGTGTTTTAACTTAGAGTTTATTTGTGCACCACTCAATGTTTTGAGTTGGTTTAGAGTTTTATAGAGTTGTGATTCATTCTAAGCCTTTAGGTACGAATGAAGTCTTTGTGTTTTTGAAGTTTTCTGAAAAACAGAGTGTCTTTGATTAAGGGTTTCAGTAACTGGGTTTAGTTACTTGAATAGGAAGATAGTGGATTCTATTACTCAGAGTTGGGTAGAAGTCTTACTAGGTGGAGGTTAATTGCTTGAGATAAGAACTGGGAGTCAGTGTCTGAGTCTTAAGGATTAAATCCAATAGTGGATTTCCTTCCTGGATTGGTATCCCCCAGAGTAGGAGGTGTTTACTCCGAACTGGGTTAACAAACCTCTGTGCCTTTTTACTTTCCTGCACTTTATTTTGCTGCCTGTGTGTGTTTGTGTTTGTGCTCTGTTTTGCAAATTGTTGTGCTAAGTTCTGTTCAGAACCTGTTGGTTCAGAACCTGCGTTTATCTCTTAAGTATTGCCTGGCCAGAATTTCAGCTTTGAATGCTATTTTTAATGGTGTGGATCAGAATATGTTCAGACTCATCAAGCAATGTACTGTTGCAAAGGAGGCCTGGGAAATTCTAAAAACAACTCATGAAGGAACCTCTAAAGTCAAGATGTCCAGACTCCAGTTGCTGTCCACCAAGTTTGAGAACCTGAAGATGAAGGAGGATGAAAATATCCAGGATTTCTACATGAGTGTGCTGGACATGGCAAATTCTTTTGACTCTCTTGGTGAAAAGATGTCTGATGAGAAGATAGTTAGAAAAATCCTCAGGTCCCTGCCCAGAAGATTTGATATGAAGGTTACAGCCATAGAAGAGGCTCATGATATTTCTGCTATGAAGGTTGAAGAGCTCATTGGGTCTTTGCTTAATTTTGAGACTGCATTCTGTAAACAGCCTGAGAAGAAAGGAAAAGGAGTAGCTTTTGCAGTTAATTCAGGAGCTAGTGATCAACAAGAGTCTGATGAGGAGGATACTGACTTATCAGAAGCTCTAGTGTTGCTGGGAAAACAATTCAACAAGATTCTGAAGAATGTTGACAGAAAAGCCAAAGCCAAAGGACAGAACTTCAGATTCAACAACAAGAAGCAACAAACTGATGTGAAAAAGACCAAGTCTGAGGAGAAAAGTAATCAAGCTAAAGGTGTGCAGTGCTATGAGTGTGAAGGTTATGGACATATCAAAACTGAATGTCCTACTTTTCTTAAGAAGCAGAAGAAGAAGAGCCTAGCTGTTGCATGGTCTAATGATGATTCTGAAGAAGATGCTGTAAGTGAATCTGGTATGTGTGATACTGGTCTGGTAGTAAGGTCAGGAGCTATCTTGAAGAAGGAAGCTGTTTTAGAGTCTGAGACTTTTTCAGAATCTGACTCAGAGTCTGAAGCTTCATCTGTGTCTGAAGCTGCTAAAACCTCATATGATGAACTAGCTGACAACTACAAGAAGCTATATACCAGAAGTGCTGAGGTTTGCAAACAAGTTCTGGATCAGAAGGAGAGTATTTTTCAACTGGAGGCTGAAAAAGGAGAACTTCTAGTGCAGAATTCAGAATTGAAAGAAGAAGTGAACCTGCTGAATTCCCAACTTGATCAGATGAAAAAGCAAGTTAGGATGATGAACTCTGCTACTGATAAGTTGGAGGAGATTCTAGATGTCCAGAAGCAAGTAAAAACTGGGTTAGGTTATGTTGATCAGAGTCTGAAGCTCAAGGAGAAAAATCCTGTTAGTCAGTTTGTTCCTGCTACTCAAACTCATGATTCTATGGTTGGAACATCAAAGAGGAGACCTCAGAAACAAGCCCAGATGCAAGGTCAGAAGCATGTTCAGATGCTACCTCAGAAGCAACCCCAGAAATTTTTCAGAAACAGAAGGAGGAGAAATCATCCATGGATCTGTCATCATTGTGGAAAGAAAGGGCATATCAAACCATTTTGATTCAAACTTTATGGCTATCCTGAACATTTTCAGTATAGAAGAGTTGAATCAGCTGCTATTAGACACAATGTTCAGAAAGTGTGGAAGCCCAAAGTTCAGAATGTAGGCCTTATAGCTCATACTTCTTTGAGAGCCACCTCAAAAGAAGACTGGTATTTTGATAGTGGGTGTTCAAGGCACATGGCTGGTGTGAAGAAGCTGCTGAGCAATATCAGATCATACTCCAGAAGTTATGTGACATTTGGAGATGGTGTAAAAGGTCAGATTTTGGTATTGGTGATTTGATCAGTGAAGGATTGCCCAGACTTAATGATGTGCTACTGGTGGAAGGTTTAACCTCTAATCTGATCAGTATTAGCCAACTATGTGATTAAGATTTAAAAGTGAATTTCAACAAGCTAGAGTGTATTGTTACTGATCAGGAAGGTAAAACTCAGATGAGGGGCTGCAGATCCAAAGACAATTGTTATTTATGGGTTTCTGAAGAAGAAAGAAGTCTGACTTCTTGTCTCATGAGCTCAGAAGAGGAAGTCAAGCTCTGGCACCAGAAATTGGGTCATCTGCATCTGAAAGGCATGAAAAAAATCCTAAGTACTGAAGCTATTAGAGGTGTACCTAATCTGAAGATCAATGAGGACAATGTTTGTGGTGATTGTCAAATTGGGAAACAAACAAGAAAGTCTCATCCCAGATTAGTTCATCAGGTAACTACTAAAGTACTAGAACTTGTTCATATGGATTTGATGGGGCCTATGCAAGTAGAAAGTATTGGAGGAAAAAGGTATGCATTTGTAATGGTAGATGACTACTCAAGATTCACATGGATTAACTTTGTTAGAGAGAAGTCTGATACTTTTGAAGTATTTAAAGACTTATGCACTCAGTTACAAAGAGAAAAAGACTGTGGTATTGTCAGAATCAGAAGTGATCATGGCAAAGAATTTGAAAACAAGAGTTTTTCAGAATTCTGTGCTTCTGAAGGTATAAACTATGAGTTCTCTGCACCTATCACACCTCAACAAAATGGTGTAGTTGAGAGGAAGAATAGAACATTAGCAGAATGTGCAAGGGTTATGCTGCATGCTAAGAAGCTACCCTATATGTTTTGGGCTGAAGCAATGAACACAACTTGTTATATACACAATAGAGTCACTTTGAAAAAGGGAACAACATCTACATTGTATGAACTGTGGAAAGGAAGGAAGCCTACAGTCAAATATTTCCATGTGTTTGGGAGCAGATGTTACATTTTGGCTGACAGAGAAAATAGGAGAAAACTGGATCCTAAGTCTGATGAGGGCATATTCTTGGGTTACTCAGTGAACAACAGAGCTTATAGGGTGTTTAATTCCAGAACCAAGGTTGTGATGGAGTCCATAAATGTTGTGATTGATGATCTGTCTGCTGAGAAAGAAAGACATGAGTCTGATGTTGTTCCAGAGTCTGAAGCATCAGAAGAACAAACTTCAGAAGCAGAAAATCATCCAGAGTCTGAAGAAGCAGATGTGCATCCAGAACATGATCCTACCAATAAAGGGCCATCAATTAGAGTTCAGAAGGATCATCCTAAGGAGCTTATCATTGGAAGTTTAGATCAAGGGGTCAGAACCAGAAGATCAGATGCTGCTGCTACTGATTCATGTTTTGTGTCAAAGTTTGAACCTAAAAATGTGAAAGAAGCCCTAACTGATGAATTTTGGATTGAAGCAATGCAAGATGAGTTGAATCAATTCAAAAGGAGTGAAGTGTGGGATCTGGTTCCAAGACCTGAAGGGTTGAATGTGATTGGCACTAAGTGGATATTCAAGAATAAAACAGATGAAAGTGGTACTGTAGTCAGAAACAAGGCAAGGTTGGTTGCTCAGGGTTATACTCAAGTAGAGGGATTGGATTTTGATGAAACCTTTGCACTTGTGGCCAGACTAGAGTCCATAAGACTGCTGTTGGGTGTATCCTACATTCTCAAGTTCAAGCTATTTCAGATGGATGTAAAGAGTGCATTTCTGAATGGATATCTGCAAGAAGAAGTTTATGTAGAACAACCTAAGGGTTTTGTGGATCATCAGTTTCCAGATCATGTATACAAGTTGAAGAAAGCCTTGTATGGATTGAAGCAAGCACCAAGAGCATGGTATGAAAGGCTTACTCAATTTCTTGTGGCTCAAGGTTACAGAAAAGGTGGTTCTGATAAAACATTGTTTGTGAAAAATGAAGATGGGAGTCTGATGATTGCTCAGATCTATGTTGATGACATAGTATTTGGTGGGATGTCTCAGAAGATGGTCAAATTGTTTGTCCAGCAAATGCAGTCAGAGTTTGAAATGAGTTTGGTTGGAGAGCTGACATATTTTCTTGGTCTACAAGTCAAGCAAATGGAAGATACAATCTTCATTTCTCAGAGTAAGTATGCCAAGAACATAGTGAAGAAATTTGGAATGGAATCTGCTGCTCATAAGAGGACACCAGCTGCTACTCATCTGAAGTTGACCAAAGATGAACATGGAGTATCAGTTGATCAAAGCCAATACAGAAGCATGATAGGGAGCCTATTGTACTTAACTGCAAGCAGACCTGATATCACATTTGTTGTTGGAGTATGTGCAAGATATCAAGCTGATCCTAAGATGAGTCATCTGACACAAGTTAAAAGGATCCTGAAGTATGTGAATAGCACAAGTGACTATGGAATCATGTATTCTCATAGTTCAAGTTCTGAACTAATGGGTTAGTGTGATGCTGACTGGGCTGGAAGTGCTGATGACATGAAGAGCACATCAGGAGGTTGTTTCTTTTTAGGAAATAACTTAATTTCTTGGTTCAGCAAGAAACAAAACTGTGTTTCTTTGTCCACTGCTGAGGCTGAATATATTGCTGCTGGGAGTAGTTGTTCACAACTGGTTTGGATGAAACAGATGCTTGAAGAGTATAACATTGAACAAAGAACTATGACATTATTTTGTGACAATTTGAGTGCTATCAACATCTCAAAGAACCCAATACAGCACAGCAGAACTAAATACATAGATATCAGACACCATTTTATCAGAAACCTTGTGGAGGACAAGATTATTCAGCTGAAACATGTGGACACTGAGAATCAAATTGCTGACATTTTCACAAAAGCCTTAGATGCTAAGCAATTTGAGAATCTGAGAAGCAAGTTAGGTGTGTGTTTACATGAAGATTTATAGCAATTAATGCAAACTGGATGTGAGGAAGCTAGAGTACCTGCCAGTTGTGCTTATGCTAAGTGTGATCCTGAACCTAAGTCTGAGTCTGATATGTTTTCAAGGATCTGTGTTACTTATTTTGATTTTAATGCCTATATGAAGACTATGGTTTGTCATAATTTTGTGGCTAAAAAGGGGGAGAAAATCTTATGTTTAAGTTCAGACAAGAGTTATTCAGAATGTGTGTCATTGATTCAGAAGGTGACTAGTAAGCTAAGCATTATGTTCAGAGTTCAGAACCTTTGCAACAAGATATGACCAGATATGATTGAGGGGAAATACGTGTCTCAAGGGGAGTGCATGTGTATTAAATTCATGAGTGAAGAGTTGTCCTTGGTCCTGAAGTGTGGTCCTGAAGAACAATTGTGCTCTGATACCATTTTTTCTCTGTAGTTCAGTAGTAAAGGGGAGTTTGTATGAGAAGCTGAGTTGCAGGGGGAGTGTTGTGAAGCTGGAGTGTTTGTTTATGTGTTTGTGAAGCTTCAGGGGGAGTAGTATTATGAAGATCAGATATGCTGAGAATATCAGAAGCTGATATGTTGTGTTGAACTGAAGCTGGTTTATGTTTTTCATGATAATCATAGCTGAACCCGCTGCTTATCTCAATGTTATGATTGATCATTGTGGAGTTCTTCATTGCTGAGATAGTTTTATGGGAGGTTTGAAGAACTTGAACATTGGTTTTAGCCAAAAATTTGCCAAAGGGGGAGATTGTTGAGTCTTTTGGTGTTGGCTGCATGATTTGGCAAAACCAAAGTGTTGAATAGAAGCATCTCCATATGTAGAACAAATCTTCAGTTGCAAGTTTTTCCATTTGAAGCTGTTCCGAAGCTGGAAATTCCATCAGAAGCTGAATGCATCATCAGAAGCACTGTAGCACTTCAGAATCTGAATTCAGAGTCTGAAGCCCGCGTTGACTTATGTTGACTTCATCAGAAGCTGATCTTTTTTTTAAGTTATTCTTGCGCGAATCTTGGCGAGATTTATCAAGAAATTATGCTCGCATATTGCTTCTAGATTGCTGGTTAATTTGGAGGAGATTTCATGAAGATTTGGTTCGTATTTTATAAAGTTAATATTTCCTGAAGAAATCTTTTGAAGATTTATATGTTTCCTTTTCAAGCCTTGCATAATTCAGAAACATATCTATTTTAGAAGATTTAATTCAGATTAATATTGCTTGCTGAAGATTATATAAGGAGGAGTGCTGCTGCTATTCAAGTACAGAACGCATAATAGAAAAATCAGAGAATTGAGTCTTTGTTTTAAGTTGTTAAGTTTTATTTGTGCACCACTCATTGTTTGAGTTGGTTTAGAGTTTTTATTGAGTTGTAATTTCATTCTAAGCCTGTAGGTACGAATGAAGGTTTTTTATTGAAGTTTTATCAAAAACAGGGTAGTTTTCAGGTTTGTTCAAGTGACTGGGTTTAGTTACTTGAATAGGAAGTTAGAGGTTTTCTAATACTCAACGTGTTGGGTAGAATTCAAGACTAGGAGGAAGTTAATTGCTTAGGCTGGGAACTGGGAGTCAGTGTCTTGAGTCATAAGGATTAATTCCTATAGTGGAATTCCTTCCTGGATTGGTATCCCCCAGAGTAGGAGGTGTTTACTCCGAACTGGGTTAACAAACCTCTGTGCCTTTTACTTTCCTGCACTTTATTTTGCTGCTTCTGATTATTTTTGCTTGTGCTCTGTTTTTGCAATTTACTGTGCTCTGCGTATTGTTCAGAACCTGGTTGGTTCAGAACCTGGTTACTCTGTCTTATTGCCTGGCCAGAATTTCACAGTACATGTGTTCTTATTAAACAAGACTTCATAATTACTATCACATAATTGACTTATGCTAAGTAAATTATGTCTAAGTCCATCTACCAACGAAACATTATCAATGTACAGGGAAGAATTACATATCTTACCAGTACCAATGATCTTTCCTTTTTGACTTCCTCCAAACCCCACAGTTCCTCCCTCTTTCAGAGTCAGGGTTTGGAACATAGACTTGTCTCTTGTCATATGATGCGAGCATCCACTGTCCAGGTACCAGGACATTTCCTTTTCTTTGGATGACAAGCATATCTGCAATAGAAATGATCTCAGACTTAGGTACCTAGATTTTCATGGGTCCTTTATGGTTAGTCCTGAAAGGTTTTGGCTTTTTCATCTTGTGTCTGAAGTTATAGAACTCAGAATTATTCAGATATCTTGGATCTGAATCCTTGAATCTTGAATAAGTCTTAGTTTCAGAACCTGAGTTCTTCAAGACCTGAGTTCTCAAGGGTCTGGACTCAGATTTCTTCAGAACCTGAGACTTGAAGGTCTTTGGTTCTGAATTGTTTAGAGTCTGAACCATTGAGTACTTTGGTTCTGATTTCTTCAGAACTCTAATTTTGTTAGTTTCAGACACAAGGTAAGCTTCAGTTTTACCTTTCTTAAAACAATCAGACACATGTGGCAGATTAGCTTTCTTTTGCTTGCTTTGCCTAACATTCTGAGATTGAAAATGTTTTGTATTGACTGGCTTAGTAGTTTTTGAAGTTTTCATAAACTCAATCTTAGAAAAATTTGAGTTTGAATTCTTCAGACTCTGAGACTTACTAGTTTCAGGTTCTGAACTCTTCAGACTCTGAACATTTTCAGGTTTAGAGTCTGATTTTCTCTTACTCTTAGGCTTAGGACCTTTTGGCTTAAATTTAGGCAAGGTTTTAACATCTGCCTTCATCTTACCCTTAGGTTCAGAAGCTTTAGAGTCTGAGCAGTTCAGAACTTCAGACTCAGTCTCAGTTTCTGCTGAATTCAGTTTCTCAGAACTGTCAGAAGCAGGCACAAAGCATATTCCATTGCCTTTCATAATATTTTCAGAACAAGAAGGTGTGTTTGATTCATTTGAAAGATTGAATGAATCATTGTTAAATCCAATACCTTCACCTTTGTTTCTGTAAATACTATAAATCATAGAAGCAACCTTACTTCTATTAATTCCAGTTAAAATAAAGTCCTGAAGAGCTATTTCATGTTCATTAGGAATTTCTTCAGGTTTCTTATGAGCCTTATCTCTGAGTTCTCTAACTTCTTCATCAAACTCAATGATTTGATTCTGAAGTTTGAGATTTTCTTCAGACAGCAAGTTAGTTTTATTTTTCAAAGATTTTATTTCTCCTAACTTGCTTTTGAGGTGGCTCATAAGATCTTTAACTGTTCCAATTAATTCAGATCTAGTGAGTTCAGAATATACCTCATCTTCATCATCTGAGTCTGAACAAGATTCTGCATCAGAAAATGCAGTTGCCCTCAGGGCCAGATTAGCTTCTTCTTCATCAGACTCATTGTCCAGATCATCCCATGTTGCCATGAAACTCTTTTTAAGTTTGTTTCTGAAGTTACTAGACTTTGAGCTGGGCTTCTTAGATTTTTCTTTTGACTTTTCCTTCTGAAGTTCAGGACAGTCAGCAATAAATTGCCCAGGCTTCTTGCAGTTGTAGCAGCCCTTCTGATCTTCCCTCTTTGAACTAGATCCTCTAAAGTTACTGCTTCTGTTAGAGAATTTTTTCTTTCTATTCATTAGATACTGAATTCTTTTAGAAAGCATTGCAAGCTCATCAGCATCTGAATCTTCTTCAGAATTTCCCTCAGGAAATTCTTCTTCAGATTCAATAGCTTTCAGAGCTTTAACAGGCTTTCTTTTAGATTTCAGTGCTATTGATTTTGGTTCTCTAACAGACTCATCCTCATTAAGTCCCAGTTCATGCACCTTGAGGGAGCTTATAAGATCTTCAATACTTAGAGTATTTAGATCCTTAGCTTCCTCAATAGCAGTCACTTTGGGTCTCCATTTGGATGGCAGACTTCTTAAGATTTTGTTCACATGATCAGCTGTGGTATAACTCTTCTTCAAAATCTGAAGTCCAGAAACCAGAGTCTGAAATCTTGAGAACATAGTCTCAATATTTTCATCCTCTTTCATTCAGAACAATTCATATTGCTGAACAAGAATATTAGCCTTAGCTTCTCTAACTTTTTTGTTACCTTCATAGTTAGAGCAGAGGGATGTGAAGATGGCCTTTGCTGTAGATTTGTCACTCAGCTTCTGGTACTCAGTGTGAGGTAGGGAATCCACAATGATTCCTCTCACATTGTGATGCTTTCTATATATCTTTCTTTCTGCATCACTTAAACCTCTTCTGTTGACAGCAACACCTTCTTCATCAACTGGAATTGTGATTCCATCTTCTATTATGTCCCATAGAGAATCATCAATACCAATTATATGACTGTACATTTTACTCTTCCACCATGAGAACTTTTCTGGGTCACCAGTAAACATTGGGGGTTTGTTGTGTGACCTGGATTTTCTATCATCTGTACCATAGTCATATGATACAGAAGTATGTCTACCAGGAGGAGGAGGTGGAGGTGGAGGGGAACCACTAGATGACATGTTTTTCTCAGGATCTTACTGACACACTGTTAAGTGTTAATATCAGAACCGGAGCTCTGATACCAACTGAAGGTGAGAAAAACACACAAGAAGGGGGGGTTGAATTGTGTGGACTCAAAAACTTGGTTTCTTTTCTTCTCAAAAATAAGTTAAGTTCAGAAACAGGTTCTTAACTATTATCAAAGTTAATATGCAGCGGATTCAAATGAAAGAAGAGAAGGAAAGACACGTGATGTTTTTATACTAGTTCATTCCATAAGTTGGAAGTAGTCTAGTCCCCTTGTTACTAACAAGAGATTTTAACTATAATCAGATTGATTACAATTGCTCAACCACAAAGGAAGAGACTTCCAGTTGCTCAACCACAAAGGAAGAGACTTCTAATGCTCAAGACACTAAGTCAAGAGGCTTCCAATGCTCAGAACACAAAGTAATGAGACTTCCTGCTCAGACCATAAAGGAATGAGACTCTAACTTGCTCAGAACACTAAGTAGTGAGGCTTATGATGCTTAGCACGCAGACTAAGACTTGAACCAAACTGAATTACAAAGAAAGTAAGTTTGGGTTGAACACTTGATCAAATATCATAGGTGTTCACCTAATACAACTCAGGGTAAGACTCTTAACCTTAAGAAATTCTAAGATACAAAGATTGAAAGAATTTCTAAGAGTTTAGTGAACTACGAATTCTGGACAGAAAAACAGAGCACAAGTTCAGTTGTTTTGTTTCAAGAGTCTTAGCTTTTTTTTTTCAATTCTTCTTCCTTATATAGAGGAAAATAGAGCTGTTGAAGAAAGCCAGGAATTAAGCAAAGAGCCGTTGCAAGTAGTGAACTAGGCCAGGCTGAAAATGCGAGCTAAACTCAGCAGAAAACCAGAGTGCAGCAGCCATTTTTGAATTTGCTTTCCATAAAAGCTGGGGAATGTTTGAGTCAGGGAGACAACTGTTCCATTGGAGTTGTTCTGACACTACAGGCATTAAATGCTGAAGGAAACTTTCCACGTCAGACTTCAGAAGCTTCTCAGGAACTGTTCATCAGAAGCTGGTTCTTCAGACTCAGACTCAGACTTCAGATGCACTATTCATCAGACGCTGGTCTTCAGACGTTGACTTTTGTTGACATTCAGACACACTGTTCATCAGACGCACTGTTCATCAGACGCTCCCTTCAGACGTTGACTTTTGTTGACCCTCAGACTCAGCCTTTAGACGCAGGCTTCAGACTCAGCCTTCAGACGCAGGCTTCAGACTCACCCTTCAGACTCAGTCTTCAGACTCAACCTTCAGACCCAGTTTTCCTTCAACTTTGCAACATTTCTTCTAAGCTTTCCTTCTTGCTCTTAGCTTGTTCTTCCATAACCATTATCAAATACTGATCATTAGGAACATGGTTCTGCACAACTTTGAACAAAGCATTAGCAATACCAATTTTCTATTTAACACTTTGTTATCATTAAAACCTTAAAGAGAGATGTTCATACAAATTGTTCCAACAATCTCCCTCTTTATCCAAAGGAGAGTTGTTCATACATTTTGTTCCAACAATCTTTACTTTTGTGCATTCGAAACACATAAAAACCAACAAAAACATGCAAAGATCCTCAAGTAAACTTGACGCACAATGCCCTGAGATTACTGGTTGATCTCAGAAGCAATAAATCTATAACCAGCGGTTGTTTACCAAAAACCAGGGTAAACAAATTGGCACGCCCAGTGGGACTCTGTGTCTCAAAAGTTTACATTACTTGAATTTTTGTTTTTCTTTCGTCTTTTGTTCTTTAGGATAAATACTTGTGATCTTACGTCGTATGTGATTGAGAGAGGGTAAGTGTCTTCCTAAAAAGGTGCGTCCAAGTTCAACATCTGCTTCTTCATCCAATGCGCAAGTTGCACAAGAAATATCTGGTAGTAGTCAAACACAATCAAATGTGGCTGGGGTTACAGCCTCTATGCCATCGTCTACGTCGATACCGGCGTCGACTGGTCCTGCAGTTATCAAGACTGCCATTCCATCGACGCAAGCGAGCCCAACGGTCTCTAGACCATTGATACAATAGGTGGATAGAAGTACTTTGGCAGGACCCTTTGGGGCCTCGATTCCACACTTTTCGCTCGCAACGCCAATGAGGGATCCCCCTTATGGAATGCCAAATGTTGGATATTTGTATGTTGGCTTCATTTTTGCTAAATCAAATATACAAGCAAGATGTTGGACCCAATGTTCCAACATGTGGGTACGACTTCAGTGTGCCATGATTTCGCGCCTTATTTATCGGGCCTTATTTATTTGAGGAATCCACGCCGTTTTTCTTGTAAGCGGGTATCTTGATGTATCGACAATGTTCTGAAGCCCAACGAGAAGATTCAGCCCGTACTGCTTCAGGGTATAAAAGGAAGTATGAAAAACCGAATTGCAACTATTCAAGCCGTCATTTTGTAAGAGAGAGTTTTTAGGGTTTTGGGTCTCTGTTAATTATGAGCCTTTCTTGTGTCTTCTTGATGCAAGCTTAGAACTGTGTTTATCGAGTTGTAATATTGTATACTGCACCTAAGCTTTGAAGTACGGTGTTAGTTTGTGTCTGAAGGTGTCTTCATCATGCTGTTTGTATTTGTGTAATCACAGGGTGTGTGATTGAGTGGATGTGAGATGGGATCTTAGGTCTAGGAGTTCCTAGGCTGAAGTCAGTACGGGTAGTAGCTACGTGATAAGTTGTAAACTTGGAGTTTGTTGAGAACCTAGAACTAGGACTACACTAGTGGACTTCCTCCTGGCTTAGTAGCCCCCAGAGTAGGTGTGTTTGTCACCGAACTGAGTTAACAAATAACCTATGCCATTTAAGTTTCTGTCTTTTATATTTTCCTTGTTTTGTTTGTTTATTGTTAGCCTAACGTTGGAACATTAAAATCAACATTCCACATGAGTCCCAGTGTTGAAACATTACATACAACATCAGGAAACTACCGTGCCAGAATTTCAATTGGCATCAGAGCAGGGACCCTGCCTGTTTTAGGGTGACCTCCAGGGAAGTTATTTTCTGGCATAATGGATAAGGAAGGAGGATTTGTGAACATACCACCTCTGTTGGATGGTTCTGTTGGAACAAAATGTGTTAAACAACTCTCTTATGAATTAAGGGGGAGATTGTTTATACATTATCTCTCTCTTTATGGTTTTGATGATAACAAAGTATTAAATAGAAAATTGGTTATTTGCTAATGCTTTGTTCAAGTGATTTCAGAACCACATGTTTAGTGATTGGAAATTAAGAATGGTTATGAAAGAACAAGCTTAGTGCAACAAAGGAAAGCTTAGAAGCAAGTTGCAAAGCTGGAAAAGTGCTCCTGAAGAAGTGCTCTTGAAGTGGTGCTCCTGAAGTGAGAGTCTGAAGCCTGCGTCTGAAGCCAGCTTCTGAAGTCTGAGTCTGAAGGCAGCTTCTGAAGGAAGTCAACAAAAGTCAACGTCTGAAGACCTGCTTCTGAAGTCTGAGTCTGAAGGTGTGCTTCTGATGCACTGTTCACGTAGAAGCTTCTGATGGCTGATGTGGCATAAAAGCAACTGGTACTGTGCGCATTTAATGCCTGCATATGTCAGAGCAACCCAATGGAACAGTTGTCTCCCTGACTCAAACATTCCCCAGCTTTTAAGGTAGGCCATTTCAAAAATGGCTGCTGCTCTGTTTTATTGAAAAAGTTCAGCACACATTTGCAGAAATCCTAGCTCAACTTGCAACGACTCTTTCCTCAAATCAAGCAAATCTTCAACAGCTCTATTTCCTCTATAAAAAGAAGAAGATTTGAAGAAGAAATTGGGCTAAGACTCTTGAAATCAAATTGCTGAACCTGTACTCTGTTTTGCTGTCAAGTTCAAATCTCTTAGAAATTCTTTTAGTTCTGTAACTTAGAATTTCTTAAGGTTAAGAGTCTTAACCTGTGTTGTATTAAGAGAACACCTCTGATATTTTATCAAGTGTTCAACCCAAACTCATTTATTTGTAAACCATTTTGGTCCCTAAAGTCTCAGTCTGTATACTGAGCATTTGTAACCTCATTCCTTTGTGGTCTGAGTCAGAAGTCTCTTGACTTAGTGTCTTGAGCACTGGGAAGTCTCTTGACTTAGTGTCTTGAGCATTGGAAGTCTCTTCCTTTGTGGTTGAGCATTAGAAGCCTCTTTCTTTGTGATTGAGCAACTGGAAGTCTCTTCCTTAGTGGTTGAGCAAGTGTAATCTTCTGATTATAGTGGAACTCTCTTGTTGGAAAACAAGGGGACTGGACTACTTCTCACATTGAGAAGGAACCAGTATAAATTTTGTGTGTCTCTCTTTACCTTTCTCTTTTCATTATTGAAACCGCTGCAATACTCTTGATAATAGTTCAGAATTGATTCATATCAGCTTCTGAACTTAACCTTAAGTTTTGAAAAGGAAAAGATCCTAGTTTTTGAGTCACACAATTCAACCCCCCCCCCCCCCTTTCTTGTGTGTGTTTTTCTCACCTTCAGTTGGTATCAGAGCTCCGGTTCTGATATTAACACTTAACAGTGTGTCAGTCTTGATCCTGAGAAAAACATGTCTGATAATGAAGATTCACCTCCTCCTCCTCCTCCTCCTAGACATACTTCTGTACAGTATGACTATGGTACTGATGATAGAAAGTCTAGGTCACACAATAAACCCCCTATGTTTACTGGTGACCTAGAAAAATTCTCTTGGTGGAAGAGTAAAATGTACAGTCATATTATTGGGATTGATGATTCACTATGGGACATCATAGAAGATGGAATCACAATTCCAGTGGATGAAGAAGGTGTTGCTGTCAACAGAAGAGCTCTAAGTGATGCAGAAAGAAAGATATATAGAAAGCATCACAATGTGAGAGGAATCATTGTGGATTCCCTACCTCACTCTGAGTATCAGAAGCTGAGTGACAAGTCCACAGCAAAGGCCATCTTCACATCCCTCTGCTCTAACTATGAAGGTAATAAGAAGGTTAGAGAAGCTAAGGCAAACATTCTTGTTCAGCAATATGAATTGTTCAGAATGAAAGAGGATGAAAATATTGAGACTATGTTCTCAAGATTTCAGACTTTGGTTTCTGGACTTCAGATTCTGAAGAAGAGTTATACCACAGCTGATCATGTGAACAAACTCTTAAGAAGTCTGCCATCCAAATGGAGACCTAAGGTGACTGCTATTGAGGAAGCTAAGGATCTGAATACTTTAAGTATTGAGGATCTTATAAGCTCCCTCAAGGTGCATGAACTGGGACTCAATGAGGATGAGTCTGTTAGAGAACCAAAAACATTAGCTCTGAAGTCTAAAAGAAAGCCTGCTAAAGCTTTGAAAGCTATTGAATCTGAAGAAGAGTTTCCTGAGGGAAATTCTGATGAAGATTCAGATGCTGATGAGCTTGCAATGCTTTCTAAAAGGCTTCAGTATCTAATGAATAGAAAGAAAAAATTCTCTAACAGAAGCAGTAACTTTAGAGGATCTGGTTCAAAGAGGGATATCCAGAAGGAAAGCTGTTACAACTGCAAGAAGCCTGGGCACTTCATTGCTGACTGTCCTGATCTTCAGAAAGAAAAGTCTAAGGAGAAAGCAAAGAAGTCCAGCTCAAAGTACAGCAGTTTCAGAAACAAGCTTAAGAAGAGTCTCATGGCAACATGGGATGATCTGGATAATGAGTCAGAATCTGATGAGGAAGAAGCAAACCTGGCCTTGATGGCAACTGCATTTTCTGATGCAGAATCATGCTCAGATTCTGATGAAGAAGATGAGGTATATTCTGAACTCACTAGATCTGAATTAATTGAAACAGTTAATGATCTTATGAGTCATCTTAAAAGCAAGTTAAAAGAAATTAAATCTTTGAAAAATCAAACTAACTTGCTGTCTGAGGAAAATCTTAAACTTCAGAATCAAATATTTGAATATGATGAAGAAGTTGAAGAACTCAGAAAAGAGGCTCATAAGAAATCTGAAGAGGTTTCTAATGAACATGAAATAGCTCTTCAATATTTCATCTTAACTGGATTCAATAGAACTAAAATTGCCTCTATGATGTATAATATGATCAGAAACAAAGGTGAAGGCATTGGCTATGATTCATTCAAACCTTCAAATGAATTAAACTCACCTTCCTGTTCTGAAAATATTTTAAAAGGCAATGGTATATGCTTTGTGCCTGCTTCTGATAACTCTGAGAAATTGAAAATATCAGAAACTGAGACTAAGTCTGAAGTTCTGAATAGCTCAGACTTTGAAGCTTCTGAACCTAAGGGTAAGATGAAGGCAGATGTTAAAACCTTGCCTAAATCTAAGCCAAAAGGTCCTAAGCCTAAGAGTAAGAGGAAATCAGACTCTGAACCTGAAAATGTTCAGAATCTGAAGAGTTCAGAACCTGGAACTAGTAAGTCTCAGAATCTGAATAATCCAAATTCAAATTTTTCAAAGACTGAGTTTATCAAAACTTAAAAATCTATTAAACCAGTCAATACAAAACATTTTCAATCTCAGAAGGTTAAGCAAAGCAAGCAAAAGCAAACCAATCAGTTTTCTGCTTCTAATCATTTTAAGAAAGGCAAAACTGAAGCTTGCCTTGTGCCTGAAGCTAGCAGAGTTAGAATTCTGAAGAAATCTGAGTCCAAACCATTGAGAACTCAGGTTCTGAAGAACTCAGGTTCTGAAACTCAGACTTATTCCAGATATAAGGATTCATATCCAAAGTATCAGAACAAGTCTGAATATCATAACTTCAGACACAAGTTGAAAAAGCCAAAACCTTTCAGGACTAACCCCAAAGGACCCATGAAAATCTGGGTACCTAAGTCTGAGATCATTTCAATTGCAGATATGCTTAACATCCAAAGAAAAGGAAAGGTCCTAGTACCTGGACAGTGGATGCTTGCATCATATGACAGGGGACAAGTCTATGTTCCAAACCCTAACTCTGAAAGAGGGAGGAACGGTGGGGTTTGGAGGAAGTCTGAAAGGAAAGATCATTGGTACTGGTAAGATAGGTAATTCTTCCCTGTACATTGATAATGTTTGGCTGGTAGATGGACTTAGACATAATTTACTTAGCATAAGTCAATTATGTGATAGTAATTACGAAGTCCTGTTTAATAAGAACACATGTACTGTAATCAATAACAAGATAAGTCTGTAGTGTTCAGAGGCAGCAGGAAAAACAATGTTTACAAAATAAATTTTTCTGAATTGGTTCAGCAGAAGGTAGTTTGCCTTCTGTCTGTGAGTGATGAGAAATGGGTGTGGCACAAAAGGCTGGGACATGCTAACTGGAGACTCATCTCTAAGCTTAGAAAGTTACAGCTGGTCAGAGGCCTACCCCAGATTGATTATCACTCAGATGCTCTTTGTTCAGCATGCCAAATTGGAAAATTTTCTAAAACCTCTTTTAAATCTAAGAACATTGTTTCCACCTCTAAACCTTTAGAGCTCCTTCACATTGATTTGTTTGGTCCTGTTGGAACAGCTTCAATCAATGGGAAGAAGTATGGACTTGTGATTGTTGATGATTATAGTAGGTGGACTTGGGTTAAATTCCTCAGAACCAAAAATGAAACATATGATGTGTTTTTCAAATTCTGCAGACAAGTACAAACTGAAACTGATTTGAAAATTTTAAAAATCAGAAGTGATCATGGTGGGGAATTTGAAAATGAACCATTTGAAAATTTTTGTGAAGATCATGAAATTATCCATGAGTTCTCATCTCCTAGAACTCCACAACAAAATGGAGTTGTAGAGAGAAAGAACAGATCTTTACAGGAAATGGCCAGAACCATGATCCATGAATCCAAAATTGCTAAGTACTTTTGGGCAAAAGCTGTAAACACAGCATGTTATATTCAGAACAGGATCTATATCAGACCCATTCTGAATAAAACAACATATGAATTGTTTAAAGGAAGAAAGCCAAGTATTTCTTATTTTCATCAGTTTGGTTGTACATGTTACATACTAAACAATAAAATCTACCTAAAGAAATTTGATGCCAAGGCTCAAAAGGGTGCCTTTTTAGGATACTCAGAGAGATCTAAGGCATACAGGGTATATAATTCTGAAACACATGTTGTTGAAGAAGCTATACATATTAGGTTTGATGATAAGAAGCCTGGTAATGAAATACCAGAGCTGGTTGAGAGTTTTGCAGATGTCAGAATCTCAGAAGAACCTTCAGAAGCTGAACCCAGTTCAGAGTCTGATGAAGGTTCAGAAGCTGAAAACAATGAAGAATCTGAGAAACTCTCTGATAAAGACACTACTCCTGAAGCAAATCAAGACCAGCATGGTTTTGAACACATCTCTGATGGTTCTTCAGAAGCTAATCCACCCAGAACCTCATTCAAATACAAGTCTTCACATCCTGAGGAGTTGATCATTGGAAACAAGAACAGTCCAAGGAAGACAAGATCAGCATTCAGTCAGAATGAGTCTATGCTTGGCCTGCTATCCATGATTGAGCCTACAATTGCTGATGAAGCACTTGCTAACGATGGCTGGATTGTAGCAATGCAAGAAGAACTGAACCAGTTTCAGAGGAATGATGTCTGGGATCTTGTTGCAAGACCTGATCATAGGAATATCATTGGAACAAAATGGGTGTTCAGGAACAAGCTCAATGAACAAGGAGAAGTGATCAGAAACAAGGCTAGATTAGTAGCTCAAGGGTACAACCAGCAAGAAGGAATTGATTACACAGAAACTTTTGCTCCAGTTGCAAGACTGGAAGCAATCAGGTTACTTCTTTCTTATGTTGTTAATCATGATATCATCCTATATCAAATGGATGTTAAGAGTGCTTCCTTAAATGGTGTAATTTCTGAAGAAGTGTATGTAAAACAACCTCCTGGTTTTGAAGATGTTAAATATCCAAATCATGTTTTTAAACTTAAGAAGTCTTTGTATGGTCTGAAACAAGCTCCCAGAGCTTGGTATGAAAGGCTAAGCAGCTTCTTGATTAAAAATGGTTTTGTAAGAGGTCAAGTCGATAATACACTCTTTAGAAAATCTGTTAAGAAAGAAATCTTAATTGTGCAAATATATGTTGATGATATCATATTTGGTTCTACTAATGCCTCCCTTTGCAAAGAATTTTCAAAGTTAATGCAGGATGAATTTGAAATGAGCATGATGGGTGAGTTGAAATTCTTCTTGGGAATTCAAATCAACCAATGCAAAGATGGTGTCTATGTTCATCAGTCCAAATACACTAAGGAGCTTCTGAAGAAGTTCCAGTTGGATGATTGCAAGCTGATGACAACACCAATGCATCCCACCTGCACCTTAAGCAAAGAGGACAATGGTTCTAAAGTAGATCAGAAGCTGTACAGAGGTATGATAAGTTCTCTTTTATACTTAACTGCTTCTAGGCCAGATATTTTATTTAGTGTATGTCTGTGTGCTAGATTCCAGTCAGATCCTAGAGAATCTCATATGACTGCTGTCAAGAGAATCTTTAGGTATCTGAAAGGAACAACTAATTTAGGACTTCTGTATAAGAAATCTCTAAATTATAAGCTAGTTGGATTCTGTGATGCTGACTATGCTGGGGACAGGATTGAAAGAAAGTCCACCAGTGGAAACTGTCAGTTTCTTGGTGAGAATCTGATATCCTAGGCCAGCAAGAGACAAGCAACCATTGCTTTGTCAACAGCAGAAGCAGAATACATCTCAGCTGCAAGTTGTAGCACACAACTGCTCTGGATGAAACATCAATTAGAGGATTATCAGATTCATGCAGATAATATTCCTATTTATTGTGATAATACTGCTGCTATATGTCTGTCTAAAAATCCAATTCTGCATTCTAGAGCCAAGCACATAGAAATAAAACATCATTTTATAAGAGATTATGTTTAGAAGGGTGTTTTAGATATTCAGTTCATTGATACTGATCATCAATGGGCTGACATATTCACAAAACCCCTAACAGAAGAAAGATTCAATTTTATTAAAAAGAATCTGAACATGCACTTTATCTCTTGAAAATGTGCTTGAATCTGAATGAAATCCTTGATTCTGAGTTTATCATAAGCTAAGACTTATCAAACACTCATGTTCTGAGAGTCTGAATAAAGTTAAGCCTGAAAAACTTCAGAGTCTGAAGGATCAGAACCTGGATTTTCTGACTTCTGAATCTGATAGGAATCTAATGTTTGGTCAGAATCTGATAAGTATAACCCTGGGCAATGATGATTAAAGCTTTGAAAGTTTATACTCTATCCCTCCCAAAGTCATCAATTTAAAAATGTGATTTTCTGTTTTGGTATCAATGCTAAAATTTGCTTTAATTTCAATTGGTATCAGTCAGTTTTTAAACTGTTTAGCACAGACACATTTTTCAAATGCCAAAGTGTATCAAACATGTTCAGTCTTTAGAAATGTTTTAATTTGGTATCAGACTCTGAGATAAACCTTCATATTTGGGTATCAGGTTCTGATATAAGCTCAGCAGTATTAAAACTGTCTTTTGATATCAGGCTCTGATATAACTTGTCAGTTGGTCTATGATCTGAACTATTTTGTTTTAAAATGAGTTAGACCTGCTCTGATACCTTCTTGTGTGATTTGCTCTGATACTGAACCAATTTATACTGAACAAACCGTGTCTGAACACAGAATGCTCTTATCAGAAGCTCTGAACTTTTTCTGCTTCTGAACAACATTCCATTTTCAATGCAATGTCATATACTCCACTAGTGGAAAATATACATTTTACAACATGGTCAAAAAAGTTTTCACAACAGTTGAAATAATACCTGATGTAATAGTTAACACGGTGGCATTTTTGAAATTACTAACAACGTTTTCACATCAGTCGAAAGGAATAACTGATGGGAAAAGTAAATGATAAAAAGTTTTCACAACAGTTGATATAATACCTGTAGGGAAAGATACACGCGGTGGCAGTTTTGTAATACTGAGAAACTACATTTTACATCAGGTCCTTATGACCTGTAGGGAAAAAGCTTTCAGTATTACGTTTTTCCCTTTTCCCTCTTCTCTCAAAATCGTGACTTTTCCCTTTTCCCTCTTCTCATCCCTTTTCCCTCTCACGCAAACCTGGCCATTTCACGCAGACCTCAAACCTTCTCCATTCACGCAAACCCTTCACGCAAACCTTCTCAGCCTTCTCATCCCTTTTCCATTCACGCAAACCTTCTCCATTCACGCAAACCCTTCACGCAAACCTTCTCAGCCTTCTCGTCCCTTTTCCATTCACGCAAACTCCATTCACGCAAACCTTCTCGGCCATTCTCCATTCTCACGCCGTCTACTGTTCCTCAGCATCTTCCTCACGCCGTCTACTATTCCGCCGTCTACTGTTCCTCAGCAAACCCTTCTCATTTGTAAGTACTTTTTCATTCAACAAAATCAGATCTATTTGCAAACCCTTACGAATTTCGATTTCAATTATTGCTCCCCCAATTTCAATTTTTTATTTCGATTTCGGTTTCAGATCCAGGTTCCCCCAATTTAGGTTCCCCCTGGATTTCAATTATTGCTCCCCCAATTTTCAGGTTTATTTATTTAAGGGGATAAAATGCTTCTACTGTTCGAAACACCGGCCGGGTTTGCTATTTTCAAAGTGCTTGATGAAGGAAAGCTTTCTAAAGTTGAGGTGATAATCTTCAAAACTTGTATTTTTGTTTTAAAAAATTATGTGTAATTTTTGTTTTTATTTCTAGATAATTTTTTTGAAGCATTTTTTCTTTTAAATTGTAATTGTTAAAATGCTTGTATCTATTATCATATGTATGATCTCTAAAATGCACATTTTTCATTTAAATTTTATCTTATATGTATTGGTTACCACTGTCTATTAATACCACTAAGGAAGTGCAGAATCTACAAGTTTTTCATTGTCATAACATACCATTTTTTCTTTTAATTTCAACATAGTTTTTCAAATTCAAAATGTATAAGAGTTCAAAATACGGTGAATTGTGTTATGTACTGTCAACTGTGTTTCATTTAACCACTGTATTTATACTTTGTCTTCGGCCTAATCGATTTGTATTTTACCAACTTCTTTATACAGGATTTACAGAACGAGTTTACCACTGCAGATGCTGCTAGAAAGGTACTACTCTGCACATTTCCCACACCCTTATCCTCTCAATTCCATGTTTGCTTCTCTCGGCAATTTGATAATGGTGAAACTATACTCAATACTCAATTTATTTACATGCATCTATATATTTTGTGTTTCTTGAGCATTTAAAGCTAATCCTAAGTGATGCAAAATTAGGTGGTCAAATTGAAAGCATTTAACAAATTTGCGAATACTTCCGAAGCTCTAGAAGCAGCTACTTTGCTAATTGATGGAAAAGCCAACAAGGGTCTGCGCAAGTTTCTACGTGTTCATTGTGAAAATGAAACGTTAGGTGTAGCTGAGTCAAAGCTTGGAGGTATCATTAAGGAGAAATTGGTATGCTACCTAAGTTACTGTTAAAAAATTTATGATAGTTTACATATATACCAAATAGTTAATTTTTTATCGGTTGAATTTCAGAAAATTGAATGTGTTCACAACAATGCTGTTATGGAGTTGATGAGAGGTGTCAGATATCAATTGAATGAACTCATAGCAGGTCTAGCTGTTCAAGACATGGCCCCTATGAGCTTGGGTTTGTCTCATAGCTTATCCAGATACAAACTGAAGTTTAGTGCTGACAAGGTATTTTGTTGTTGTTGACTTTGAACATATAAGTAGTAGTTGTTTCTCACCGTTATTGTTGTACTACGTGTTCAACCTGATCAATATATTGAAGTCACTTTAATTTTTCTCATGTTAATGTCATATTCTTGTCAGCATCTGGGATGAGGTTGATTTCGCTGTGGTTTACTTGATTCCGAATTCACACCGTGTACTATGGTTTAGTTGACTCCTTTAGTCTTAGACTAGTCAAAGTTCCTATTTTTCTGTCCCTAAAATGAGATGCAGCATTTTTTGTTCCTCTTTTGCTTTTTTGTCTTTTGTTCTGTTTTATAACTTTGTTTTTGGTATAAAGATCAGTTTTTAGTTATTTGCTTTCAAAGATGAGTTTGTTTATGACAGTATTTGATTCATGTAGCCAACCCTACATAATGGATAAATCTTGCTTGTTGTTTTTGTTCACTGAAGAGATTTTTCTATCTGTTTGGTTGATGGATCAAGACATTTCTGATTTATTTTTTGTGGGGTGTGCAGGCTAGGTTGCTCTGGAATTTCAATGGCTGTAACTGAAGCTCAAAACCCTCTTATTGGAGAGAACACATGTGGTTCCTTGTTGAAGAAGCTGCAGGTAACTTCATTCAGTTATTCATCTTTGCAACATTAGATGCACATGACCTATGGATTAATAGGTTTATGTTATCTTTATTTGTTGTAGGAAATATGGGATGAGGTTGGTGAAAGTGATGAGGAACGGGACAAGATGCTTCTTCAGTTAGAGCAGGAGTGCTTGGATGTGTACAAGAGAAAGGTTGAACATGCTGCAAAGTCAAGGGCACAGCTACTTCAAGCATTGTCTGATGCTAAGCTTGAGCTTTCTACACTTCTATCAGCTCTTGGCGAAAAGGGCTTTGCTGGAATTGTTCGTAACTAACCACTTAGCTTTGTCCTTTTATCAGAAGCGCACAACGCAATTGCTGCATATATAGCGTTATGATGCATTAAAATAATATACTTATGAACTAATTTACTATGCATTTCTATTATTCTTTCGCAGCCTGATAATACTTCTGGAACTATCAAGGAACAGCTTGCAGCTATAGCACCAGCACTTGAACAGCTATGGCAACAAAAGGAAGAAAGAATAAAGGATTTCTCAGATGTACAGTCACAGATTCAAAAAATATGTGGAGAGATAACTGGGAGCTTGAACCTTAATGATGTACCTGCAGTTGATGAGTCAGACCTGACCCTGAAGAAGTTTGAAGAATATCAATCTGAGCTTCAAGAACTTCAAAAGGAAAAGGTAATTTTGGTTTTCATGTCCAATATTATATCCGCTAGTCGCAGATTTGAAAACTCCATTTGGTTTCATTTACTTAACAGTGCATTGACAGTTTTGTTACATTGCTTTGTTTGGCAGAGTGACAGGTTGCAAAAGGTTTTTGAATTTGTGAGTACTGTGCATGATCTATGTGCTGTCCTTAGTATGGACTTCTTTAGTACGGTAACTGAGGTCCATCCAAGCCTGAATGATTCTACTGGTGTGCAATCCAAAAGCATAAGCAATGAAACTCTAGCCAGGCTTGCTAACACAGTTTTAACGCTGAAAGAAGATAAAAAGCAGAGGTTGCACAAGGTTGTTAACTATATGCTTTCAATTGTTTGTAATTTTTACACACTGTTGTTTTTGTCTCACAAAATATCCATGCCTATCACACTTGGAAGTAAATTTACCTTTATCATTTTGAATTCATTTCTGATTGGCTTTGTCTATGGTATAATTTATTTTACTTCAACCATTGCAGCTCCAAGAATTAGCTTCTCAATTAATTGATCTGTGGAATCTAATGGATACTCCTCCAGAGGAAAGGAAACTGTTTGACCATGTTACCTGTAACATCTCAGCTTCTGTCGATGAAGTCACTATTCCTGGTGCCCTTGCTCTGGATCTGATTGAGCAGGTACTAGAGACCTTCTGAAGTTTAAATGTTTGGGCTCCAAAACTTATGCTAACATATTATTTTGTTCTTTTATGAAGGCTGAAGTGGAAGTTGAGAGACTTGACCAGCTTAAAACAAGCAGGATGAAGGAAATTGCTTTCAAGAAGCAAGCAGAACTTGAAGAGATATTTGCTAATGCTCATATAGAAATAGATTCGGATGCTGCAAGAGAGAAGATCATGGCATTGATTGATTCTGGAGACATTGAACCAACTGAATTACTGGCTGACATGGACAATCAAATAGCGAAAGCCAAAGAAGAAGCTTTAAGCCGAAAAGATATATTGGACAAGGTTGAAAAATGGATGTCAGCATGTGAAGAAGAGAGCTGGCTTGAGGACTATAATCGGGTAATTATAATCTCCCTTGTGCATTTTTTCTGTGTCCAGTTTTGGTGAGAGAGGTGAATCAAGACATTTACTATCATATTAGCAAAACTTGTAATCCTCTGAACCGAGTCAATTTGCATTTGCCTTTCTTCTATAGCCTATCAGTATGAGTGATTTGCTTTTTGATAGTGCATTGCCATATATCCAGAATTACCAAGTTTTAGCTTTACTGCAAGTTTGATGGTTGCATAAGTTTGTCCAATATATTATTTTCGATTTAATAATTTTGTCATACACAACAATGCAAAACAGGATGACAACAGGTATAATGCAAGCAGAGGTGCACACTTAAACCTCAAGCGAGCAGAGAAAGCCCGGATACTGGTAAATAAAATTCCCGGTATGTATGGAATGAAACCACAACCACCATCAGATACTGTTATTATTAATTATATTTGCTGTCAATATTAAGTTAAACAAAAAGATGCTACATTATTGGAAGAATTAACGTTGTTTCTTTTGGTGTAAATGCAGCTTTGGTTGATACGTTGGTTGCCAAAACACGTGCATGGGAAGAGACTCATGATATGTCATTCACATATGACGGCGTTCCTCTTCTTGCCATGTTAGATGAATATGCCATGCTTAGGCATGAACGGGAAGAAGAAAAACGAAGAATGAGGGTAAGTTTCATTGGTATGATGATTAGGATGACTGATTATCGAATTAACTGGAGCATTTGCTAATAATAAGACTGAGCAAATGTAAACTGTCAACTTGTCGTAATTCTGTTCACTACACAGTTTTACTGACTCGTATACTCTGGACTTTCCACTTTATAGGATCAGAAGAAATTTCAGGAGCAGCAAAGCACGGAACCAGAAGCCCCCTTTGGTTCAAAACCCAGCCCTGCTAGGCCAGTTAGCGCTGCTAAGAAGGTAGGTGGCCCTCGTGCTAATGGAGGGGCCAACGGTACTCCTAGCCGACGCCTATCGCTTAATGCTCATCAAAATGGAAGCCGGTCCATATCAAAAGATGGAAAAAGGGATAATACTAGACCAGTTGCTCCTGTGAATTATGTGGCCATGTCAAAAGAAGATGCTGCTTCCCATGTTTCTGGTACTGAACCCATCCCAACATCACCCTAATGAGAGCTTAATTTCCAACCTCAATTCATCTTTGTAGCATTGTCATATTACTAGTTACTGTTTTAGGAATATAATATGTAAGTGACAAGTAATTAGAGAGAACTGTTCTGAGCTGTGTATGGTATATTTTCCATTTGGAGGTTGTTTACTAATACATGTTGGATTATTCCATTGAAGCCCTTTAGTATGAAAATATACGGTAGTAGTTTTGTCTTTTTTCTTCTTCCAAATTTTAGCTTCTACTATTATAAACCAATGTTGTATAATATGTGGTTTAATTATATATAATTAATTATATATAATTAATTATGTTTGCATTACTCCAGAACTTTTGTATAATTGTTCTTTTATATCTATTTAAATTCTAATTTTAGATTTTACTAGTTTAACAAGACATGAAGCATTATTGAAAACAGTATGCAGTGTTGTACACAGTGCATTTAAAAAAAAAAAATATAGATTTCGCATCAGTCCTTAACTTATACCTGATGTGAAAACCCCGTTGTGAAATTTTAAAGTGCATCTATTACAACAGTCGAAAATAGAACTGATGTAGAAAATAGGTTTTTTACATCAGTCCGTACCCGATGTAAAAAGTAGTGCACATACTACATCAAGCCACCTTACATCGGTTGGCAACTGATGTAAAAAGTCATTTTCGACTGATGTAAAAAGTCATTTCTGTAGTAGTGCTCATTGAAATCAAGTATGCTCTGATGCTCATCTTTGCTGCTTGATTATCCATATGATTGCATAAATATCTCACATGTTTTTCAAACTCCCTCAATTCTGAACCTTTTTGAAATGTTTTCAAACTCTTTTAAAAAGGGGGAGACTAAAATGCTCTGATACACATGTTTTCAAACTCTGTTAAAAACTTTTTGTTGATGACAAAAGGGGGAGTAAGGTAAAACAAGTATTAAAGCACCTGAGCTCACTATATAAGTTAAATTTTGTCAGTAATTTACTTATGAAAGGGGAGTAAAAGGTATTAAAGCCTGAGGCTCTGAACATAAGTTAAAGTTCTGATAGAATTTAACTTATGAGAACTTTTTTTAACTCTCAGCCTCTGAACTTAATTCTGTGAGATACATAACTCTTAGTGAGTTAAAATGAATTTAAAATAACTTGGATAAGACTCAGGGAGCTTACAAAACTCATCCTGTGGATTATCAGACTTAGGGGGAGAGCTTACAAACCTCAGAACCTGAAGTCAGCAAGTTATTTATAATTCTGAGTGATAATTTCATTATTAAGTTAAGCTTAATTAACATGGATAAGAATCAAGGGGAACTTACAAACCTAACCTTGAGGACTGTCAGACCTAGGGGGAGCTTACAAACCTCTCCTGAAGTCAGATTGTTAATTAAACTTAACAACAATTCTGAAATTTTCACATTTGTGATTTAAACTGAACTTAATTAACTTGGATCAAACTAAGGGGGAGCTTACAAACCTCACACCCTGCAGTTAACTTGTTAATTAAGTTAACAACAATTTTCTGATTTAATACTTATGTTTGTCATCATCAAAAAGGGGGAGATTGTTGGAACAAAATGTGTTAAACAACTCTCTTATGAATTAAGGGGGAGATTGTTTATACATTATCTCTCTCTTTATGGTTTTGATGATAACAAAGTGTTAAATAGAAAATTGGTTATTTGCTAATCCTTTGTTCAAGTGATTTCAGAACCACATGTTTAGTGATTGGAAATTAAGAATGGTTATGAAAGAACAAGCTTAGAGCAACAAAGGAAAGCTTAGAAGCAAGTTGCAAAGCTGGAAAAGTGCTCCTGAAGTAGTGCTCCTGAAGAAGTGCTCTTGAAGTGGTGCTCCTGAAGTGAGAGTCTGAAGCCTGCGTCTGAAGGCAGCTTCTGAAGGAAGTCAACAAAAGTCAACGTCTGAAGACCTGCTTCTGAAGTCTGAGTCTGAAGGTGTGCTTCTGATGCATTGTTCACGTAGAAGCTTCTGATGGCTGATGTGGCATAAAACAAACTGGTACTGTGCGCATTTAATGCCTGCATATGTCAGAGCAACCCAATGGAACAGTTGTCTCCCTGACTCAAACATTCCCCAGCTTTTAAGGTAGGCCATTTCAAAAATGGTTGTTGCTCTGTTTTATTGAAAAAGTTCAGCACATATTTGCAGAAATCCTAGCTCAACTTGCAACGGCTCTTTCCTCAAATCAAGCAAATCTTCAACAGCTCTATTTCCTCTATAAAAAGAAGAAGATTTGAAGAAGAAATTGGGCTAAGACTCGTGAAATCAAATTGCTGAACCTGTACTCTGTTTTGCTGTCAAGTTCAAATCTCTTAGAAATTCTTTTAGTTCTGTAACTTAGAATTTCTTAAGGTTAAGAGTCTTAACCTGTGTTGTATTAAGAGAACACCTCTGATATTTTATCAAGTGTTCAACCCAAACTCATTTATTTGTAAACCATTTTGGTCCCTAAAGTCTCAGTCTGTATACTGAGCATTTGTAACCTCATTCCTTTGTGGTCTGAGTCAGAAGTCTCTTGACTTAGTGTCTTGAGCACTGGGAAGTCTCTTGACTTAGTGTCTTGAGCATTGGAAGTCTCTTCCTTTGTGGTTGAGCATTAGAAGCCTCTTTCTTTGTGATTGAGCAACTGGAAGTCTCTTCCTTAGTGGTTGAGCAAGTGTAATCTTCTGATTATAGTGGAACTCTCTTGTTGGAAAACAAGGGGACTGGACTACTTCTCACATTGAGAAGGAACCAGTATAAATTTTGTGTGTCTCTCTTTACTTTTCTCTTTTCATTATTGAAACCGCTGCAATACTCTTGATAATAGTTCAGAACTGATTCATATCAGCTTCTGAACTTAACCTTAAGTTTTGAAAAGGAAAAGATCCTAGTTTTTGAGTCACACAATTCAAACCCCCCCCCTTCTTGTGTGTGTTTTTCTCACCTTCAGGTTCCAACCATGACTATTGGAAATCTCGCATGAGTGCTTTCCTTAAATCTATAGATAGTAACACCTGGAAAACAATTCTGAAGGGTTGGGAACATCCTGTTGTGCTTGACAAAGATGGAAAGAAGACAGCTGATTCGAAACCAGAAGAAGAGTGGTCCAAGGAAGAAGATGAACTAGCGCTTGGAAACTCCAAGGCATTGAATGCTTTATTCAATGGAGTGGACAAGAACATGTTCAAACTGATCAAGCAATGCACTGTGGCTAAGGATGCTTGGGAAATACCACAAACTACACACGAAGGTACATCTAAGGTGAAAATGTCAAAGGCTTCAACTTCTTACTACCAAGTTCGAAAATCTAAAAATGTTGGAGGATGAGAACATACAGGATTTTTACATGAATGTCCTTGACATGGCTAACTCCTTTGACTCACTTGGTGAAAAGATGTCTGATGAAAAGCACGTAAGAAAGATTCTTAGATCTCTACCTAAGAGATTTGATATGAAGGTGACTGCGATTAAAGAAGTACAATACATCTCCAGTATGAAGGTTGATGAGCTAATAGGATCTCTTCAGAACTTGCGATTGAAGAAGCACAAGACATCTCCAGTATGAAGGTTGATGAGCTAATAGGATCTCTTCAGAACTTTGAAACAACTTTCAATAACAGGACTGAAAAGAAAGGCAAAAATGTTGCCTTTGTTACAAATGCTGATGTTGAGGAGTCACAAGGAGATATTGAGGATAATGAAAGTTTGTCAGAGGCTATTGTGTTACTTGGAAGACAGTTTAATAAGATTCTTAAACGAGGTGACAGGAGACCCATGCCAAATGGTCAGAACATTAGGTTCGACATCAGCAAGCAACAAAATAATTTGAAGAAAACCAGAACTGATTAGAAGAGCAATCAATCCAAGGGAGTTCAGTGTCATGAATGTGAAGGATATGGTCACATTAGAACAGAATGTGCCACATAAACAAGAGACAGAAGAAAAAATTGGTTGTTTCTTGGTTTGATGAAGATGACTCAGAAGGAGAAGTGGAGAATGAGTCTGCTAAAAAGGGGAAACCATCAATTTCCTTCACTTCTTCCTTCACTTTCTCACCATCAGAAACTCTTCTACCTTCTCTCTCCCTGCATACTCTCTCGCCCCCACCCTCCTTTCTCTCAACTCCACCAAATTCAAGCAAGTCTTGGTCTAATCCAACATGCAATTGCACAAATGTGTTCCTCTTATGGCATTGATTCATTAACAAGCTCAAATTTCTTTCCTTTCCTTTCCTGGCCG
>CM031376.1:45067851-45092851 GCA_018208015.1 Medicago ruthenica | reverse complement strand
AACCAACAACTACTACTGCGTTGCTACTGCTATGAGTAACTGTTATTTTTTGATTTCTAAACTTTACATATCAATCACATCTCACCAACAACACTGGCACATCCCACGGCGAAACACTCGCCTAATGAACTTATTCTCTAACAATTCTTCCAACTGCTTCTTCAACTCACTCAACTCTGATGCAGACATCCGATACGGCGGCGCTGAAATAAGACTAGTTCCAGGTACCAGATCAATTGAAAACTCCACTTCTCTCTCAGGTGGTAAGTCGGTAATGTCGTCCGAAAAAACATCTGAAAACTCATTCACTACCGGCAAATCACCAACTTCAGCCTTACCTTCAACTTTCAATGAAGCCAACATCACAAACACTTGAGCTTTCCCACCTAACGACGCTTACACTTGCCCCGCAGTCAAGAACTTCCCTTCGACACGCTCCTCCGGTTTAGAAAACGTTACACTCTTGGTTAAACAATTAATGTTAACACCAAGCTAACAACCACTTCATTCTAAAAATAACATCCATGTGCTCTAAGGGTAAACAGACTAAATCCAACTCAAAATCCACATCACCAAAATTCACAGGACAATTCACACAAACCAAGGAAGTGTTCACCGAGCCATTGGCTGAGGTATCAATGACCATCCCTCTCAACATAAGAGACATAACAAGATTCAATCTTTTAGCATAATCAAGAGAAATAAACAAATGCGTCGCACCAGTATCAATAATTGCAAGCAAAGGAGTGTTGTTAATGAAACAAATACCTCTAATCAAGTTGTCCGCCTCCGCACCCTCCTCAATACTCAAACACTTTCCCACTAGCTCTTTCCTTCTTCGGCTTCCTGCACTTGGTACTAATATGACCAGCTTCTCCACAATTGTAGCACACTACATCCTTGCTCTTGCACTCAAAAGCACGATGTTCAGCTTTTCCGCACTTGTAACAAGTCACCGTAAAGTTCTTGCAATCAGCTGCCCGATGTCCCGGTCCCCCCACTTAAAACTTCTTATTTTTTATTACGTTATAATAATTTTATGTCTAATTTTTTTTTCATATAAACATTTGTGTAATTTATAAAGAAAATAAATTTTCATCTAAAAATAGTTCATGAGACAACGAGTATTATATTCAGAGAATACTAGTTTTGAGAGGATTGTATAAAGATAAAGTTGTTGTTGTTATTAAAAAAAAAATTGTCAAGATTATTGTTATTTATTTTATTTTCCTAACGTTAAGTGTCCGATTAGTGTTGAGACCGTTAATGGATGGGATGATTGTTGGGTATGATTTCACCCAATTTGATTTATAAAGGGAGACATAGCTAGAATGCTTATAAATTGATGAATTAATGCAAAGATTAGGCTTTGATATATACAATCATATAAACCAAGTTGTAAGGATTTTCTTTAAGCTCTATTCAGATCTTACCTTATGACTGTTATCTAATATGGAACTTTGTTATTTTCAACGGTCAATTAACATGACATTGTTCAATTAATATGAACATTTGGCTCTGTAAGTAATTCATTGATTTCACCATTTTTTTCTATTTCATGATTTCTTTTAAAATTTTATCATATAATCAAACTTTATTCATTTTTGTGCTTTTATATAGCATGGAGAGGAACCTGTTGGATTTCAGCAAGTTGGATAAACTTATGCATCAGTTCACAAGTAGTTCAAGGTAAGTATATTTCCCAAAAGAAAATATTAACAATTATCATCAGCATTGTTATTTTCTAAAAATAAAATATCATCTCATCATTGTTATTATTAATATATTATTATTATTAATATTATTCTTAGTAAAATATTAAGTTGAGTGGCCCAGCTTTGTAACGCAAGCTTGTAACCTAAGTAGGGTCATTAAGGTGTTGGAAGGTCTTTGATGTGGGCTAAAAAATCAAAAACAAAAAATATTAAGTTGAGTACGTACATCCATGTAAAACCTTTTTTAAAAAAAAAATCACTATCTTATATGTGGTATCATAATATCTTAATATATACAAATGGAAGAAACAGGTCTGCAAGCAAACCCTAGCAAAAACCCTAAGCCAGCCCTTGTCCAATTTACGGAAATGCCCTCTGCTGGGCGCCAATGTTAATTGGTTTTGAAACTGCAAATTGACAACCCTACCCACAATTCTCAATACCACCACACAATTAGCCAATAGGAGGTGAAGCTACACGTGACCATAATTCTTTCTCTCAGAACAGAACAACCTTTCTTCCTGTTCTTCCAATCCATTTTCAATTTTCTCTCCACAAACCCAAACCCTCTCTCCCCCTCTCTCCCATACGACAGCTTCTTCTTCCTCTACTCCCATTTTCAATTTTCTCTTCACAAAGGCAAACTCTCTCTCCCATACCGTTTCAATTTCAGCTCACAAACAAACAAAATCATTACAATTTGTTTTTCCATTTTTTTTGCACCGTACATTGGCAAACCAAGCTTATTTTTTTTTAAATTCTTTGTGCAGTAACAATGCAATGAGTTTTTTTTGGCTAAGATTAAAGGGCATCAACCGGAATTCAAAAATCCACGTTCACTTGGAGAGATATAATCAGAGATTGTTTCCTTCTTATTAATTACTGATTTTGGAATTAGATTTTGTTTAATTTAAATGTGTGTGTGTGTGTGTGTTTTTTTTGTTTGTGCAGGCCATTATAAAAAATATCCATCCACCAGAAATGGTAGAATCATGCTTTGTTGTCGGTCCTGGATTTGTGAATATTGTCTTATCAATTTTACATGTTCTGTTCATGGTTCAAAAAAGGTTTGATTTCAACTCCATTCAAATCTCATTGTTTTCATCTAAATTTTACATGTTTTGTTCATGGTTTAAAGATCAATCGAATAAGCTTTAAAATCAAAGAAATATATTAGCACGGTACATATAAGTAATTAGATACTTTTAGTTGATCATTGTCATTTTTAAGCTTAAAATCATATTGATGAGAGAGAAGTCCGAGGTTCTGAGTCTGAAGGTTCTGAGTCTGAGGTTCTGAGTCTGAAGGTTTAGAGTCTGAGGTTCTGAGTCTGAAGGTTCTGAGTCTGAGGTTCTGAGTCTAAGGTTCAGAGTCTGAGGTTCAGAGTGCCATTTTTGTCTCTCAGCTCAAGTTATAAGCTTATTGTTAAAAACTTATTAGTTGCTGGAATTCTCTGTTACATTTTTGTTAGTAACTCTGTTTGTATTACCTCCTAAGGTTTGAATCTAAAAGCTATTCCTAAATGTCTTTGGATTGTTTTGTTAAAAAATATAACGTGGTTTGATTGTCCATGCTTTAATATTCTAACAGGACTTCTGAAATTTGAATTGTTTTAATCCTAAAACTAATCCAGATAACTTTGGTGGATATTTACTGTTCACGTATGTAAACACAAGTTGACTACAGCGGGTGAGCTGCTCAATGGAACTTCCAAGGTGAAGTTTCAAGAGCACTCTGAACAAGACTTAAATGCTAAAACACTAACAAGACTTAAATGCTAAAACACTGTTCACGTATTTTTTCGTCTGTCCCATCAAACCTTTCAAGTGACCCCTTTTATAGTCTTCAGGGTGTTGGCTTAATGGGCCTTCCTCTGATCATTCAAGGCCCATTAAGTTGTGATCCAGAGCCTCCTATTGGTCATCTATTTGAGTACGACCGCGCGTGGACTAGGATGCAACTCATCTGTACCGAGCGCGTGGAACTAAGACGTGTTTTCAGAGACGTTGATCAGTCAAACCAGTGAAGGCAAAGTCGAACTGAGCTGGCCTGACTTGAACAGTCAACCAGTGAAGACGAAGACGAGCTGAGCTGGCCTGACTTGAACAGTCAACCAGTGAAGACGAAGACGAGCTGAGCTGGCTTGACTTGAACAGTCAACCGGTGAAGACGAAGACGAGCTGAGCTGGCCTGGCTTGAACAGTCAACCAGTGAAGACGAAGACGAGCTGAGCTGGCCTGGCTTGAACAGTCAACCAGTGAAGACGAAGACGAGCTGAGCTGGCATGACTTGAATAGTCAACCAGTATTGAGTGAGATCTTGCTAATTAGTCCAAGTGAAGTATTACATGTCACACGGTATGGTTCATCCATGCCAGTCCACAGTCCACCAAGCGTCAAGCATATTAAGGCGTAGACGTTTGTTCTTTATCCGGTCGACCTATATCAGTCCACAGTCCACCAAGCGTCAAGCCTATTAAGGCGTAGGCGTTTGTTCTTTATCCGGTCGACCTATATCAGTCCACAGTCCACCAAGCGTCAAGCCTATTAAGGCGTAGGCGTTTGTTCTTTATCCGGTCGACCTATATCAGCCGCCAGTAACTGCTTGACCACTGAGTTAAAAATGTTAGTTTGATTCAAACTATTTGTCATGTCATCATGTCTTGTCCCATCAAAGTACTCATCTCTTTAATACTTTTTCACCTCCATAATTACTCAGCAAGCCCCCACCACAGCCATTATTTTTTCCTCTCTATAAATACTACAATTTTACCTCTCCCTCTTTTCACCGTTTTATCTTTACTACTCCTCTAAATTTTACAAGTTGGGCTCTTTTGTGGAAATTCATCCTTGTCCTGCTACACACAACACAACTCCTCCCTCACTCCTTCACAGGTACTAAATTACTTTCCTTCACATATTTCAATTAAGCTCTTTATGCATTTTCCATTCACATCACCTAAATCCTTTCTTCCAGCTACTTCCAAGTAGTACATCTTACTTTGAACAGACATAATTTTAGTTTAGGACTTTGAATCATTTCATTTTAAGATCTTCCAAGTAGTACTACCATCATAAACACCATTTCAGTTTAAGATCCGGGCTGTTCATAACAGATCCAGGTAGGATAGTGGGAGAAGAGAATTCGTGAAAGAGAGAGGTGGGTAGAGAAGGAGAGAGAGAGATAAGCGCCTCCCTCAATAGCACCGGCCAACTCCGGCCTGAACCACCACCGTCCGTCCCACCTTCCCTCGTCGTCATCGATGTTTTTGAAAATGGGTTTCTGCTTTTATTTATCTTGACCTTTTGGCTTTGATTATGAATTTAGATGGCTGGAGAAGGAAGGAAAAAAGAAGAAGAAGAAAGAGGACGGGTGGAGAAGAGAAGGACGGGTAGGAGAAGAAGTGAACGGGTAGAAGAGGAGAGAGGGAAAAAAAAGGACGGGTAGGGAGGAAGGAAAAAGTGGACGGGTAGGAGAAGAGAAGGACGGGTAGGAGAAGAAGTGGACGGGTAAAAGAGGAGAGAGGGAAAAAAAAGGACGGGTAGGGAGGAAGGAAAAAGTGGACGGGTAGGAGAAGAAAGAGAAAAAGGGACGGGCAGGGAAGAAAGAAAGAAAAAAAAAAGGACGGGCAGGGAAGAAAGGGGAAACGTGTGAATGCTGATGGAGGAGAGAGAGGGATGGGTAGAGTAAAGAGGATAGGCATGAGTTTGTACTTTAAATAATAGTATCAATAAAAGTAGCATAACATTGCAATAGCTGCTTTACACGTTGTTGTCATGACATTAATAGTATGAAGTTCAATAATAATTCATGATAGAATATACTCATAAATAAGTTATATAATGTACGTAAAAAAAACCAGTGTAATAATTGTAAATAGTAAAAGTAATAAATTTTATCCCATGTGCGTAGAAAGAGCAAAAGGACGTGCTCATGGCGCCCTTACTTTAATTGTATGCTTGTAATTATCACTTGGTGATGTATATCATATTTGTTTAGTAGAGTGTTGTCCTTTTACCGTCTTCGTAGTGTCAAAAAGTCGTCTGTTGACAAAATTGTTTTGTTTGTGTCAGGGACTAGTGCACTCAATCATTCATGAATGGTCAATACGCATCTAGCTCCTCTGACCCCTCCGACATCTCCAACACGTCCTCCTCAGCCATGTCGGAACAAAGCGAACCTAATTGGGTGGCCGAGGAGGTTCGTCAATCCTCCATTTATGTCGACTACAACAGTGCTTTTAAGATTTTCCCTTATCTGACCAACCCTTCCCGGTGAGGTTTCTTCGACATCCTCCCCTGCGAGGAAGGAGAGTTTGTTTGTGACTCTCCTCATGACAAGAGGACGAATTATTTTACCTATGTATATGATTGTTTCTTCACAAAATTGGGAGTTCGGCTACCCTTTACCGATTTTCAATGTGAGATTCTTCGAGTCCTCAATGTAGCTCCTACACAACTTCATCCAGGCGCGTGGGCTTCCCTTCGCTCTTTTGAGGTTATTTGTGGTGGAATCGGTTGTTCTCCGTCTGCCTACGTATTTTTTAGCTTTTTCCTAGCTAAGAAGAATAGCTTAGTCTCTTGGTTATACGTGAGTAACTTTTCTCGTCATACCCTTATCCGGCCTTATAGTGCCTCTTGGAAAGGAAAGCATAACTTCAAAGATAAATTCTTCCGTGTTCGTCCTGGTCCGAACTCTCCTCGATTATTTCATGACGAGTCCGGAAACCCCTTATTTCCCTTCTATTGGACTAAGAATCCTCATTCCAAAATTAGACTACGCACCTTGCAAAGATCCGACGAAGACAAAAAGTTGATCTTGTTGTTGAGTCAAGCCACACCTGTCAAAGCATTGGAGGTGCTTGAAAATGAGCGCAACCGCGAGAAACTCACCTCCTTGTTGAGTAATATTCTACCCCAACCCTTCCCCCTTTTTTGTATTAACATTAAATTTGTTTGCGTCTGTTTATTAATCAAAATCGTGGTTTTGCTTGTGTTCTTACTTGTTTTCTCTTTTTTATTTACTTTGCAGGATCAGCTGGGATGGCTCCGCTTACTTCTGAGGAGCGCCGTGCTGCTAGGGCGCGACAAGCGGTGGTGCCAGTGGCCGTTCACCCCTCACATTCTCAGGATGAGCTCATTGAGACTTCCACCCGCCGCTCGAAAGCTCCATCCTCACACCCTGGCTCTAAGAGACGTCGTCCGAATACAGCTATGATCGTGACCCCCGTCGATGGAGGTGTTGAGGAACACGCGGAACCGGAAGCTCCCCCGCGTGCCTCTGGCGAAACCCCGCGCGAATTTCCAGCCGGGACTTGGCATTCTGAATTGGTGGTTGGTAGGTATGGAGCTGATGAGGTCTCTATGTGGGATGTTGAATATCCTTTTGATAATTTTTTGAAACAGCTCACCTCTCCCGAAGACGAAGTGAAGATGAAAGAGCTTGGTATTACTCAGTCGCTGGATGCCATGAGGTCTTACTCTCTTTGGACGAGTGCTCTTGCCAACTCAACTGAGAAACTTTGTCGCGAGCAGCGTGAGCAGTACATCGATGCCGTGAATTCCTTGAAGGAGAAAATCAGCCGACTTCATAGCCAATTCCAAGACTTGGAAAATTTGCATATCCAGTTTAAAGAAAAAGCCGAGTTGGACTTGAATACCTCTGCCCAAAAACTCCGATGTGTGGAGAAGGCGAAGTCCGAGTTACAGTCCCGGCTGGCTTCACTCCAAGGCGAGCACGACCGACTGTTAGCGAAGATTGTTGACTTGGAGAATAGCAGCGTCAATGAGTATGACAACGGCTTTAACAAAGCTCTTGACCAAGTCCAAAACAGGTTTCCAGACATCAATCTTGGCGGGATCCATCCGGACTAGATTAGTTATTTGTCTTTGTATTTGGACCCTTTTTTTGGTTAGGCCGTTTTGGCCAATGTGTTAGCTTGTTTTCCTGTAAGGCCGTTTGGCCAATGTGTTAGTTTGTTTGCTTGTATTTAATATTCACTATGGTATTTCCTATTAATCTCTTGTATTTTTTCCTTTTTAAACTATGCATTCTTCTTGTCACGTAAGAGTAGAGCATAGAAAGAAGGGATGATTGTATGCTCATACAACATGCCTTGCATACTTATAATAATAATTGAAGGCGTAGCTCTGCTCGGCTACCCTTATTAGGACGTCAAGGGAAGTCTCTAACGGATCAATCCCTATATTATAAATTTGCCTAAGGGTCGGGTCTATACCGATACTCGCTCAGGTCTTGAAGGCGTAGCTCTGCTCGGCTACCCTTATTAGGACGTCAAGGAAAGTCTCTAACGGATCCAATCCCTATAACGTAAATTTGCCTAAGGGTCGGGTCTATACCGATACTCGCTCAGGTCTTGAAGGCGTAGCTCTGCTCGGCTACCCTTATTAGGACGTCAAGGAAAGTCTCTAACGGATCAATCCCTAAAACGTAAATTTGCCTAAGGGTCGGGTCTATACCGATACTCGCTCAGGTCTTGAAGGCGTAGCTCTGCTCGGCTACCCTTATTAGGACGTCAAGGAAAGTCTCTAACGGATCAATCCTTATAACGTAAATTTGCCAAAGGGTCGGGTCTATACCGATACTCGCTCAGGTCTTGAAGGCGTAGCTCTGCTCGGCTACCCTTATTAGGACGTCAAGGAAAGTCTCTAACGGATCCAATCCCTATAACGTAAATTTGCCTAAGGGTCGGGTCTATACCGATACTCGCTCAAGTCTTGAAGGCGTAGCTCTGCTCGGCTACCCTTATTAGGACGTCAAGGAAAGTCTCTAACGGATCAATCCCTATAACGTAAATTTGCCTAAGGGTCGGGTCTATACCGATACTCGCTCAGGTCTTGAAGGCGTAGCTCTGCTCGGCTACCCTTATTAGGACGTCAAGGAAAGTCTCTAACGGATCAATCCCTATAACGTAAATTTGCCTAAGGGTCGGGTCTATACCGATACTCGCTCAGGTCTTGAAGGCATAGCTCTGCTCGGCTACCCTTATTAGGACGTCAAGGAAAGTCTCTAACGGATCAATCCCTATAACGTAAATTTGCCTAAGGGTCGGGTCTATACCGATACTCGCTCAGGTCTTGAAGGCGTAGCTCTGCTCGGCTACCCTTATTAGGACGTCAAGGAAAGTCTCTAACGGATCAATCCCTATAACGTAAATTGAACATATCCTGCATGAAAATGGCCTTGATTTAATGTCATAACAAACGTAGGAAGAAAATTACAAAGATCCAACAACTATTGGCATAACGCCTTGATTAGAGCTCTACTCCTAATATATTAGACTATGCATAAAATAAACATAAAACTTGGCCAATTTCTTTGATCTGCCTTCCTTAGCTGAAATAATAACGAAGGTTTGCTGCATTCCAAGTGCGTGGCACCTTCTTGCCATCCAACCGCTCTAAACGGTAAGCTCCCTTTCCCACTTCGTGCTTTACCCTAAAAGGCCCTTCCCATCGTGCATGCAGCTTCCCTGGTTGCTCCGCTCCTGGCCTTCTCCTCAGAACTAAATCCCCTTGTTTAAGACTTCTCCTTCTTACCTTCGAGTCATATCTTCGTGCTTCCCTTCTCTTACAAGCTTCCTCTTTCACTTGAGCCTGAGCTCGAATCTCCTCCTGAATGGAGTTTCCTGCGTGGATGAGTGCGGGGTGGTATGATATGACCACAAAACCATTGGCAATTCCTCTACCCATAATCCCTTGGCTGCCTCCAATCTCTTCTTTAACCCTTGTAAGATAACTTTGTTTGCTGATTCAGCTTGACCATTCGACTGCGGATGCTCTACTGAGGTAAAATTAAGTTGTATTCCCCACTCTTTGCAGAAATTTGCCACAGTCGAGCTAGCGAATTGAGTTCCATTGTCAGTAACTAAAACTGCTGGAAGGCCAAACCTGCATATAATTTTCTTCCAATAAAACTTCTTGATCCTATCAGCCGTAATTGTGGCCACTGGCTCCACTTAGATCCATTTCGTGAAATAGTCTACTGCCACAATCAAAAACTTCACCTGACCTTGTGCTAAAGGGAAAGGACCCAGGATATCCACTCCCCACTTGAAAAAGGGCCAAGGAGAAATCACTGAGCTTAGGTATTCGGGAGGAGCCTGATGAAGATTAGAGAATCTCTGACACTTGTCGCACTTCTTGACGTACCTGGAACAATCCTCCTTCATGGTCGGCCAATAATACCCTGCTCTGAGTACTTTTGCTGCTAGAGCTCGGCCCCCGATGTGAGTTCCACATACCCCTTCGTGCACCTCTGTTATTACATACTCGGCCTGCGCAGGAGCTAAGCACTTCAAAAGCGGGCTAGAGAAACCTCTTTTGAGGAGTTGATCTGCGATGACGACAAACTTGGCTGCCTTCTTTTTCACTTTTGATGCCTGTTCCTCCTCCCTTGGCAGCTGACCATCTTTCAGATATCGAATGATATCTCCCATCCACGACTCAAAGTCTTCTGTAATAAAAAGCAACTCTTCCTGCTCAATGCTTGGTTGTTTCAAAGTCTCGTGAATCACCGACCTATTATTTCCTGGCCGTTTGGTGCTAGCTAATTTAGCCAACAAGTCTGCTCTACTATTCTGCTCTCTGGGTACATGTGACAATTTGAAGCTTTCGAACTTCTGGGTCAAGCACACAACTCTTTCAAGATACATCAATAGCTGAGGATCCCTTGTTTGGAAGGTTCCTGTCACCTGTCCAAAAACCAACTGAGAGTCACTCTTTGCCTCCAGCTCCTTAACTCCCACCTCAAGTGCTAAACGCATTCCTGCCAGCAAAGCCTCATACTCAACCTAGTTATTACTTGCTTTGAACTCAAACCTCAAAGATTGCTCTATTAACACTCCATCTGGTCCTTCCAACGCTATTCCTGCTCCGCTTCCTTTAAGGTTAGAGGAACCATCAACCGATAATACCCATTTAACAGCTTCCATGTTTCCTTTTTCCATAGTCATTTCTACAAGAAAATCTGCCAAGACCTGTGCTTTTATTGCCCCCCTTGGTTCGAAAGCAATGTCAAACTCGGACAATTCTACTGACCATGCTACCATCCTTCCTGCTAGGTCAGGCTTTTGCAGCACTTGCCGAACCGGTTGATCGGTCCGCACTATTATGGTATGACTTTGAAAATATGGTCTTAGCTTCCTAGCTGATGAAACTAGAGCCAGTGCTACCTTTTCAATCTTTTGGTATCGCAACTCCGCTCCATGTAGTACCTTGCTAGTAAAGTATACTGGCTTTTGTTCTTTATCTACTTCTTGCACCAACACCGAGCTGCAGGCATTCTCAAACACTGCCAGATAGAGTATCAGGGGAATGCCTAGCTTGGGTCTCACAAGGATGGGAGGAGTTGTCAAAAACTGCTTTAGCTTTTGGAAAGCTCCTTCACACTCCTCTGTCCAGCAAAACTTTTCATTTTTTCGGAGCAATTGAAAAAAAGGCAGATTTTTGTCAGCTGAGCACGACAAGAACCTTGTAAGTGAAGCAATTCTCCCTGTCAGCCTTTGTAGCTCCTTCGCATCGACTGGAATCTTCATGTCCATTATGGCCTTGCACTTTTCTGGATTAACCTCTATCCCTCTCCTGGTTAGCATGAAACCTAAAAACTTTCCCGCCTGTACTCCAAATGAACATTTTTCTGGATTCAACTTGATATCGTGCTTTCTGAGCAAGTCAAATACCTTGTTGAGGTTGATTCGATGGTCCTCTTCCTTTGTTGATTTCACCACCATGTCATCTACATATACCTCGATCGTCTTGCCTATCTCACTCTCGAAGACTTTGTCCACCAATCTTTGGAAAGTTGCTCCCACATTCTTCTACCCAAAGGGCATCACTTTGTAACAGTAGTTAGCTCTGTCTGTCATAAAAGCTGTCTTTTCTTCATCCTCTGGGTGCATTCGAATTTGGTTGTAGCCTGAAAAAGCGTCCATGAAGCTGAGTAGGTCAAACCCCGATGCATTATCTACCAATTGATCTATGCTCGGCAGAGGATAGGCATCTTTGGGACACACTTTATTTAGATTTGTGTAGTCCGTGCACATTCTCCATTTTCCTGAGGACTTCTTCACCATCACCACGTTGGCTAACCAAGTCGGATACTTTACCTCTCTAATAAAGTTTGCTTTTACCAGCTTGTGTGTTTCCTCCTCTATTGCCTTTTGTTTCTCCGCACTCATCTTGCGCTTCCTTTGCTGCATGACCTTTGCCGTTGGATCTATAGCACGTCGGTGGCATATGAAGTTGGGATCTATTCCTGGCATATCTTTGGTTGACCATGCAAACACATCTAGGTTTTTCCTTAGTGTACATTTCAGCTCCTCCTCCGCTTCTCTTGACAAGGTAGTGCCGACCCTGACCTTCTGACTCGTCTCTCCCCCGATCTGCACTTCTTTCACCTCCTCCACCGGCCTTGGATGCCACTCCTCCTCACCTTTACTGAAACCCCTCGGGTCAAGGTCCAAGAAGTTGCAGCGCAGGTCCTCAGGTATACTCTTCCTTTCAGCTTTTTTGTGTCTCAAACTATCCTCATAGCATTTTCTTGCAGTGACTTGATCTCCTTTGACGATCCCCACACGACCGTCCTCCAGCGGATATTTCATACACAAGTGCGCGGTTGATGTAACTGCTCCCAAGCCATTCAATGCCGGTCTCCCTAAAATGATGTTGTATGAAGATCGCGTGTCGACTACAATATATTTTATCAGTATTGTCTTTGCATTCTCTCCTTCTCCAAATGTGGTACGTAAGTCTACGTATCCTATGATCTCTACTGACTCTCCCGCGAACCCTAGCAGGGCTCCTCGGTGCTCCTTCATTATCTCCTTGGGTAGATCTAGCTTTTTAAATACTTCCCAAAATAACACATTCGCCGAGCTGCCAGTGTCCACCATTGTACGTTTGACTTGGAAACCGGCTGTGAATACTGAGATGACCAAAGGGTCATCATCATGAGGATATGTTCCTCCAAAGTCTTTAAAAGTAAAGGCTAATTGGGGATGCTCTTTGAAAGCATACACCCCCACCATATTGCAGGACTGGGTCGAACGTGAATACCTCCTTCTGGCTGAGCTAGTAGATCCACCTCCCAAAAATCCCCCAGTTATGCTATTAACAGTGCCTCTGTCGTTTCTCTCATGCTCCCCCTCTGCTTCTTTGTCATGGGCCTTTTCCTTTCCACGACCTCGCTTCGGGGATCGACTTGAGTTCCTGCTGGGAGCCGACCTCTTGTCTTGGTAGCCTCTGTGCGCACCTCGTTTTTTGCAAAACGCGCAATCCTCCGAGGACGTCCTCGAACGCTCGGAGGGCCTTTGTGAAGTCGCCACCAAAGTTTTTTGTGTAAAGGGAACGTTGATAAACCCTTAAGTTTTTTATTTTGAAAGGGAAACGATAATAAAACCCTTGACGATGAGGAAAGGATGGTCATCGCAACCATTGTCGGGTTCGGGAGTCGGTTACGCAAGGGGAAGGTATTAGCACCCCTCACGTCCGTTGTACTCAACGGGAACCTTCTATTTGGCTAAAGCTTAAATTGTTTTTAAATGTTTTGCGCGCATGCTTATCTATGTCAAAAGAAAATATGCTAAAAGGGGGGAAAGAGATAAAAACAAACGAAGGAGAAAAAAAAAAGTTTTATTATTATTGCGCTTGACAAGATGTCGATCTTGCTCCTACGTATCTCCCGGTAGTCGGAGAATTCAAAGCGTACGTAGTTCTTTGGTAGAAAAACGTACATGTGTTGGTTAATTTTAAATGGACGATGTTTTAACCAAATTCTTGCGATTTAAACGTAGCTTGTATGCTCGCGCTCGGGAGACTTATTAAGCGTATAGCTTGTATGCTCGCGCTTGGGAGACTTATTAAGCGTTTGTTTACGAATCGCGCTAGAATTGTTAAAAGGTACATCTGTTGGGTAAAAGGGTTGAGTTGGTCGCTATGGGACCAAAAAAGGTGCAATGGACTCAATCGAGTCAATCATTGACCGAGGGGACTCCAACGAGTCGGGGGATTGTTCGATTGATCCACTGGGATCAAGAACGGGTGCAATGGACTCGGATGAGTCGAACATTGACCGAGTGACTCAAACGAGTCGAGGGTTTGAAGCTAGTGGCCACGGGGGACCAAAAGGTTCGGAGTGACCACAAGGGGCCAAGATTTGGTTTAGTTGTGGTTGGATATGTTGAAAATGGAATGACGATTGTCCGAACGACGAGACATACGTCACGCATTCGTACAATCGGGGCAATGGAGAGACATACGTCACACCATCCCTTTTTCATTCAAGTTTTTGGGTAGAATTCTTTTAGAAATCCCAAGATTTATCAAAACACTTGGTTTGAAAACCCAAAAATGAAAAATTTTAGCAATTGTTAGAAAACGCACAAGTTCGGCTCATTTTGCGAACGGTTTTGAAAAGCGAACAAATTTGGCGTATGTTCACGCTTGGGTTTTGGAAATCATGAACAATGTTTATTGCTCAAGTTTTAATTGAAATGATGAACATAGCTGGTTTGTTCATGTTGTTTTGAAAGATTGGGAGCATAACTTGTTTTACAAGTTATCCACAAAGTGTTTACCCGAACTTGCGAATTTTCCACTATTGTGCAAAATCCTTGACATGGTTTGAAAAACATGAGTTTTAAAACTCCTAGGTTCTGAACTCTTGGGCTAGAACCTCAAAAATTGCCCATTTGGGCACCTAAACTCAGATTCTGAGTTCTGTCATGGTCGCAGACTTCGCACTGCGAACAATGCGAAAAATTGAGTTCAGAAGCTGTTTCTGAACTGTTGTTCAGAAACAACTTCTGAACACACTCAGGACCTTTTAGGTGAGTGAAAAGCTTTGAGTTTTTGGGATGAAAAAGACTGGACAAACCAGTTTTGATGTTTTGAAAACCTTGGGATTTCTTTGAAATTCAAAAGGGGTTTTTTTAGAACAAAAAGGTTTTGGACCAAAATTGCTATGCAAGCACGAATGAAAATGCAATACAAAGGCTTAGAAACTTACAGAAATCCTTAGCAAAGCTCCAGCTGCAATGGATTTGAATTGGTTGAGTGTTCTTGCAAAGGTTTTGAGTTTGGATGGTTTTTGAACTTTGTAAAGCTTTGTGTTTGATTGGTTTTTTTTTTGGTGTTTGAGTAGTGTTTCTTTGCTCTCTGAATACTCTATTTTCTGCTCTATCTTATGCTTATGCAATCCTGCATTTCCTCTTGACTTGCATCTATATTTATAGGCCAAAATGCAAATCTCAAGTAATGATGAAAAATCTCTAGATCCTAGCTAATTTGTGGGCTAAATTCAGGCTATTTGGCTTTGCATTTAATGCTAATGGATAGAGGCAACCCTGCCTTGTGCCAAGGGTTAAGTCTTTGACTGATTTCAGCCACAAAATCAAAGGTTTTAGGATAGAAATGATGATGAACATGGCTGGATTGCAATTGGCCAAGCTTGGGGATCAATCCTTGCAATCTCAATGGTTGATCAATAAAAACGTGCACTGTGATGTGCAGAGATTTGGGGATGCAAAAGGCTACCTATGGCTGGTGTGAGGGGTGAAAAGTTGCTGCCAAAACAGGGTAGGCACTCATGACTTTTGCAAGTGAAAAAATCCAGCTGGGTTGACTGGTTTTGGGGGGAGCAAGCAGGAAGAAAGTCTTCAAGCAGGTGGCTGGCAACCTTGGGGTGGTTAACAGGTCACTTGGGAGGGACAAGAGCTGCCCAAGGGCAAGCCCACTTGCTTGTCACATGCTAGGTTGGAAGAAAAAGCTTCCAACCTTGGCATTAATGGCAAGTCTCTCATTTCTGGTTTTGCTTGGCCCAATTAGCCATGAATGCTGATTAAAATAAATATGGAAATGATGTGCAACAAATTCTGGAATTAAATCAAAGAAACCAAAAATCTGCAGAAAAATCGCAGACTTCGCAGTGCGAAGTGAGCTTCGCAGTGCGAAGTCATCATTTTTGAAATGTTGACTTTTCTGTTGACTTTTGTTGACTTTGACTTTTTCTCCCTCTTTGATTTTTTTGATTTTTGTTTTAAAAGGCTTAGGACAAAATTGGGGTACTACAGCCTCCACCTCGTCCTTGTACATACCGCCCGAGGTGGCCCTCTTGTATCAATTTCTCGATGTGCATCCTAAGGGTACGGCAGTTGTCTGTGTCATGTCCTTGTGTGCGATGGTATTCACACCACAATCCTGCTTCGTTACCCATGGGACGAGGGTTTGGAGGTGGTCGTTTGATAATCTGAGTGTTCATGACCTCCTTGAGTATTTGAGCTCTTCTTTTGTTCAAAGGGGTGAAGTTTTCTTCCCATGGATTTCTTCTGATAGGGGCTTCACGCTCTGGTCGGCCTCCCCGATCCAAACGGGCACTTCTAAACAAACCTTCTCCCCCTAGTCTCTTCAACACTCCTTCTCGACGATCCTCATTAGCCCGATCTCTATTTCGTATCTCCCTGGATCCCTTCTCTCGTGTGATCTCCTCGACCTCGATATGCTTGTCCGCCCTCATCCGAATCTCATTCATGGAGTTTGCCTTTCGCAAAGTTAAAGCTTCGCTAAAAGTTCCAGAGTTCAGACCCTTCTCAAAGGCCATAACGAAAATATCTTCATTGGGTTCTGTCACCATGAGTGTGGCGCTGTTAAACCGGGCTAAGTAGCTCTTCAAGGATTCTGTGGAACGCTGCCTGATGTCAAACAAATCTGCTAATAAGAAAGGCTTCTCGGTGTTTGCTGCAAATTGGGCAACAAAGCGGGTCGCCAGGTCTTCAAAGTTTGTTACTGACCTGGCCGGCAACCCCGCAATCCACTTATGCGCTACACCTTTCAAGGTCCCAGCGAAAATTTTGCAGCTCAACGCATCATCAGCTCCACTTATGAACATCTGCGTTTGGAAAGTTGAGACGTGACTATGTGGGTCACCCGTCCCATCATATGAGTCAATAGTGGGTTCCCTAAAATGACGAGGGATCTCCACAGCTTGTATCTCCGCTGAGAATGGCTGAAACACCTTGGGCATCAATCTGGTAGCTTCAGCACCGGTGACATTATTTCTTAAGAGCTCGAGCTGCTCCCTTAACTCCCTCTCCCTGGCCTCCATCTGATGTCTGAGCTCAAGCTCTCGATCTTCCAGTTGTTGTTTCAGCTCGGCCTCCCGTGCTCGGGCTTCAGCTTGCAGACGTTGATGTTCATCATTTTGTCTTTGTTGCTCGACATTTTGCTCTTGAAGCTCGCGCACTACCTCAAGCAGCTGAGCTAGCTGGGGGTTGGCGTCGTCTTCCAGCTCGGATCCAGATGAGGCTCGGGTTGGTCTACGTCCTACCATGGAGGTAGGTTTGTTGGGATGAGGTAAGTTTGTTGAAATGGAGCTAGGTCGTTGGAGAATTTTACCGTAGCCCCACGGTGGGCGCCAATGTTCACGTATGTAAACACAAGTTGACTACAGCGGGTGAGCTGCTCAATGGAACTTCCAAGGTGAAGTTTCAAGAGCACTCTGAACAAGACTTAAATGCTAAAACACTAACAAGACTTAAATGCTAAAACACTGTTCACGTATTTTTTCGTCTGTCCCATCAAACCTTTCAAGTGACCCCTTTTATAGTCTTCAGGGTGTTGGCTTAATGGGCCTTCCTCTGATCATTCAAGGCCCATTAAGTTGTGATCCAGAGCCTCCTATTGGTCATCTATTTGAGTACGACCGAGCGTGGACTAGGATGCAACTCATCTGTACTGAGCGCGTGGAACTAAGACGTGTTTTCAGAGACGTTGATCAGTCAAACCAGTGAAGGCAAAGTCAAACTGAGCTGGCCTGACTTGAACAGTCAACCAGTGAAGACGAAGACGAGCTGAGCTGGCCTGACTTGAACAGTCAACCAGTGAAGACGAAGACGAGCTGAGCTGGCCTGACTTGAACAGTCAACCGGTGAAGACGAAGACGAGCTGAGCTGGCCTGGCTTGAACAGTCAACCAGTGAAGACGAAGACGAGCTGAGCTGGCCTGGCTTGAACAGTCAACCAGTGAAGACGAAGACGAGCTGAGCTGGCCTGACTTGAATAGTCAACCAGTATTGAGTGAGATCTTGCTAATTAGTCCAAGTGAAGTATTACATGTCACACGGTATGGTTCATCCATGCCAGTCCATTTACGGATAAATGTTAGAACTTGAACCTCTCTGTTTATTGCCCTCATTTTCTTATATAACAGGATTGAGATTGATGCGACAACGGTTGCTTAGTTATTGAATGCATCATTATTGCAGTTATGCTGATTGTTGGATATTTGAATATTGACTACATGTTTGGTGAAATCAAAATGTACAAGCAATGCGTCTTCAGAAGCTATTTTGTGTCATCAGAAGCTGGAAACTGGATTTCAGAAGCTGGTACTGTTCATCAGAAGCTGAACTGGTCTTCAGACGCTGGTACTGTTCATCAGAAGCTGAACTGGTCATCAGACGCACTGTTCAGACGTTGACTTCTGTTGACCTTCAGAAGCTGCCTTCAGACGTTGACAGAAGCTGCCTTCAGACGTTGACTTTTGTTAGACGTTGACTTTTGTTGACTTTTAGAAACTATTTTCAGAAGCTGAATTTCTGCGTTTATTCTGTTAATTCTTTCACTATCTTTTGAAGATTTGTTTGAAGTTTTATCCAGGCTGATGCTTTCTAGAGGGCTGATTATTTTACGTGAAGATCTTTATTGAAGATTGAATTATTTTATTGATGAATATATTTTCAAAGGAATCTTTTCAAAATATATTTCCTTCTATGAGCTTCTAAAGAATTTTAGAATTATATCTTTGAGGATTATATTGTTCAGAATTATGTGTGCTGCTGAAGACTATTTAAGGAGGACGCTGCAATTGAAGACGTGACTGAAAAAAAACCAGAAGTTGTCATTGAAAAGAGTCTTAGTGTTTTTTTTTTGAGTCTGTGAGTTGTTGCTCTGTTTTGTGCACCACTCAAAGTGTTTGGAATTGGTTGTTCTGAAATCACTTAAAGCTTTTAAGCACAAGTGACTGTTTTTCTGTTTTTGAAGAGTGTCTTCAATTTGTTGTTTTTGTTTGTTTAAGTATCTGATAATCACTGGGCTGTGATTATTTGATTGGGAAGTAAGTGGGTTCTTATATCTAGGAGTTCCTAGGTAGAAGTCTATACGGGTAGTGATTAAGTGATAAGGCTGGAAAAACAGTGGATGTGTCTTGAGTCTTAGAATTAATACTACTTAGTGAATTTCCTTCCTGGATTGGTATCCTCCAGATGTAGGTGAAGTTTGCACCGAACTGGGTTAACAAATAACTGTGTTCCTTTATTTTCTGTCCTTTATTTTGCTGCTTCTGAACCTGTGTTTAAGTACTCTGTTTTGCATTTTTAGTACTCTGTTTTACGGTTCTGATTTAGTACCTGCCAGAATTTCAATTGGCATCAGAGCAGGCACCCTGCCTGTATTTGGGTGAGATCCAGGGAAGATATTTTCTGGCTTTATGAAGAAAGAAGAAGGATTTGTTAACAGGCCACCTCTGTTGGATGGTTCCAACTATGATTATTGGAAATCACGCATGAGTGCTTTCCTGAAATCAATAGATAGCAAAACCTGGAAAGCAGTTCTGAAAGGTTGGGAACATCCTGTTGTGAATGACAAAGATGGTAAGAAGACAGCTGTATTGAAACCAGAGGAAGATTGGTCCAATGATGAAGATGTTTTATCTCTTGCAAACTCCAAAGCCTTGAATGCTATATTCAATGGAGTGGACAAGAATATGTTCAGACTGATAAAGCAATGCACTGTGGCTAAAGATGCCTGGGAAATTCTCAAGACTACTCATGAAGGCACATCCAAAGTAAAACTGTCCAGACTTCAGCTTCTCACCACCAAGTTTGAAAATCTCAGAATGTTGGAGGATGAGAACATACAAGATTTTTATATGAATGTTCTGGATATGGCCAACTCTTTTGATTCTCTTGGAGAAAGAATGTCTGATGAGAAACTTGTGAGGAAAATCCTCAGGTCTCTTCCCAAGAGATTTGATATGATTGGGTCTCTTCAGAACTTTGAAATAAGCAGAACTGATAAGAAGGGGAAAGTTGTTGCTTTTGTGGCAAATGATGAAAGCTTATCAGAAGATATTGTGTTGCTGAGTAAACAGTTAAGAAGATTCTGAAGAAGACAAGAACTAATCAACCCAAAGGTGTTCAATGTCATGAGTGTGAAGGATATGGTCACGTTAGAACAGAATGTGCCACATACCTCAAGAATCAGAAGAAAGGTTTGGTTGTGTCTTGGTATGATGAAGATGACTCAGAAGGAGAAGAGGAGCCTGTCACTGCTTTAACTTGTAAATTCTGGTCTGATGATAAAGTTAAGGTTTCTGAAACACTATCAGAGTCTGAAGCATCTTCAGAGTCTGAATGCAGTGATGAAGAACTGTCTTACAAAGGACCTGCTGAGTTTTGCAAGAAGTTGCATGTTCAATTTAAAGAAGTGTGCAAGCTGATGGAAGAACAAAAGAGAACTATCAGTCAACTTCAGTCTGAAAGAAGAGACCATTTAGCACAGATTTCTGATTTCAAAGATGAGGTAACCCAGCTGAAATCTTCACTTGAAAATATGAAGAAGCAAGTCAGAATGATGAACTCTGCTACTGATGTGCTAGATGAGATTTTGGAGAATCAGAATCAAGGGAAACCAAATGGCATAGGATTTGTTGATAAGACTCTGAACATCAAACAGCAAAATCCTGCTAAGAGGTTCATACCTGCTGCTGATACTTATGATCCAATGATGAGCAAACCTAAGAACAAACCTCGGGGATCTAAAAGCAAGAAGACATCTCATCCTTGGGTATGTCATCACTGTGGTAAAAAGGGACACATTAAGCCTTTTTGTTACAAGCTGCATGGATACCCCAAGCATTTCAACACAGAAAAGTGGAACCAGCTGAGAACAAAAGCAAGGTCAAGAAGGTTTGGGGACCAAAATGTGAAAGTGTTACTTAGAATCTGAAGGATAGGAAAGGAAAGGCTGTTGCTGCTGATAACAGACCCACTCCTGCAGCAAAGAAGATTTATGATGCTGGACCATCTAAAGTCTGGAGCAAGGTTTTGGTTCCTGTCCCTGTTCAGAAAGCACTAAAAGAAGAGGAAGTGGTTCCTAGTAAGTCTGAAGATGTTGTTAAGCATGATATCATGCCCTATGTTCAGTGTGCTGAGGATGATGAAGATGTTACTGATATAAAAGCCTTAGATGGGAAGCAATTTGAAAATTTGAGGGGCCAACTACGCAAATTTGTTATGAGCTTTTTCTGATCTTCTGAGGAGACTTTGTGTGGATACTGTGTGATTCTGATTCTGATAATAGTCTTGATGTTGGTACTGTGATGGGTTCTATATGTTGGTTTTGATGCTGATTCTGATGTGGTGTCCTTGTGAGTGTATGTGTATGATGTTCTGTGTTATACTGGTATGTGTTGTGTTTCTCTGCTCCTGGTGATTGCTGGTTGTTTTGTCAACATTGTTTGGCTAAAAAAGGGGGAGAAATAAGTCTGTTTCAAAAAGCTGTTCAACAGTTCAGGGGGAGTTGGAGTTTCTGATTGATCTGTTTCAGGGGGAGTTCCTGAATGTTTGTTTCAGGGGGAGTTCCTGAGTGATGTGTTTCAGGGGGAGAAGCTGTACCTCAGAAACTGTTGTTGTATGTTGAAGGGGGAGTGTTTTGTGTTGTGGTATTTGTGGTACTTCAGAAGTTGAAGTTGTTTGTGTTTACATAGCATTTTATCCGCTGCTGACTCTGGTGCTATGTTTATATATGTGTAGTTCTTCATGGTTGAATACTTTTGTTGAGTGAAGAACTTGTCTTTTTGGACAATTTGATTTTAGCCAAAAAATTGCCAAAGGGGGAGATTGTTGGATATTTGAATGTTGGCTACATGTTTGGTAAAATCAAAATGTACAAGCAATGCGTCTTCAGAAACTATTTTGTTTCATCAGAAGCTGGAAACTGGATTTCAGAAGCTGGTACTGTTCATCAGAAGCTGAACTTGTCTTCAGACGCTGGTACTATTCATCAGAAGCTGAACTGGTCATCAGACGCACTGTTCAGACGTTGACTTCTGTTGACCTTCAGAAGCTGCCTTCAGACGTTGACTTTTGTTGACCTTCAGAAGCTGCCTTCAGACATTGATTTTTGTTGACTTTCAGAAGCTGTTTTAAGAAGCTGAATTTCTGCGTTTTTTTTGTTAATTCTTTCAGTATCTTTTGAAGATTTGTTTGAAGTTTTATCCAGGCTTATGCTTTCTAGAAGGCTGATTATTTTACGTGAAGATCTTTATTGAAGATTGAATTATTTTATTGATGAATATATTTTCAAAGGAATCTTTGTAAAATATATTTCAGAAATATATTTCCTTCTATGAGCTTCTAAAGAATTTCATAATTATATCTTTGAGGATTATATTGTTCAGAATTATGTGTGCTGTTGAAGACTATTTAAGGAGGACGCTGCAATTGAAGACGTGACTGAAAAAAACCAGAAGATGTCATTGACAAGAGTCTTAGTGTTTTTTTTTTGAGTCTGTGAGTTGTTGCTCTGTCTTGTGCACCACTCAAAGTGTTTAGAGTTGGTTGTTCTGAAATCACTTAAAGCTTTTAAGCACAAGTGACTGTTTTTCTGTTTTTGAAGAGTGTCTTCAATTTGTTGTTTTTGTTTGTTTAAGTATCTGATAACCACTGGGCTGTGATTACTTGATTGGGAAGTAAGTGGGTTCTTATATCTAGGAGTTCCTAGGTAGAAGTCTACGGGTAGCGATTAAGTGATAAGGCTGGAAAAACAGGGGCTGTGTCTGAGTCTTAGAATTAATACTACTTAGTGGATTTCCTTCCTGGATTGGTATCCTCCAGATGTAGGTGAAGTTTGCACCGAACTGGGTTAACAAATAACTGTGTTCCTTTATTTTCTGTCCTTTATTTTGCTGCTTCTGAACCTGTGTTTAAGTACTCTGTTTTGCATTTTTAGTACTCTGTTTTACGGTTCTGATTCAGTACCTGCCAGAATTTCAATTGGCATCAGAGCAGGCACCCTGCCTGTATTTGGGTGAGATCCAGGGAAGATATTTTCTGGCTTTATGGAGAAAGAAGAAGGATTTGTTAACAGGCCACCTCTGTTGGATGGTTCCAACTATGATTATTGGAAATCACGCATGAGTGCTTTCCTGAAATCAATAGATAGCAAAACTTGGAAAGCAGTTCTGAAAGGTTGGGAACATCCTGTTGTGACTGACAAAGATGGTAAGAAGACAGCTGTATTGAAACCAGAGGAAGATTGGTCCAATGATGAAGATGTTTTATCTCTTGCATACTCCAAAGCCTTGAATGCTATATTCAATGGAGTGGACAAGAATATGTTCAGACTGATAAAGCAGTGCACTGTGGCTAAGGATGCCTGGGAAATTCTCAAGACTACTCATGAAGGCACATCCAAAGTAAAACTGTCCAGACTTCAGCTTCTCACCACCAAGTTTGAAAATCTCAGAATGTTGGAGGATGAGAACATACAAGATTTTTATATGAATGTTCTGGATATGGCCAACTCTTTTTATTCTCTTGGAGAAAGAATGTCTGATGAGAAACTTGTGAGGAAAATCCTCAGGTCTCTTCCCAAGAGATTTGATATGATTGGGTCTCTTCAGAACTTTGAAATAAGCAGAACTGATAAGAAGGGGAAAGTTGTTGCTTTTGTGGCAAATGATGAAAGCTTATCAGAAGATATTGTGTTGCTGAGTAAACAGTTTAAGAAGATTCTGAAGAAGACAAGAACTAATCAACCCAAAGGTGTTCAATGTCATGAGTGTGAAGGATATGGTCACGTTAGAACAGAATGTGCCACATACCTCAAGAATCAGAAGAAAGGTTTGGTTGTGTCTTAGTATGATGAAGATGACTCAGAAGGAGAAGATGAGCCTGTCACTGCTTTAACTTGTAAATTCTGGTCTGATGATAAAGTTAAGGTTTCTGAAACACTATCAGAGTCTGAAGCATCTTCAGAGTCTGAATGCAGTGATGAAGAACTGTCTTACAAAGGACCTGCTGAGTTTTGCAAGAAGTTGCATGTTCAATTTAAAGAAGTGTGCAAGCTGATGGAAGAACAAAAGAGAACTATCAGTCAACTTCAGTCTGAAAGAAGAGACCATTTAGCACAGATTTCTGATTTCAAAGATGAGGTAACCCAGCTGAAATCTTCACTTGAAAATATGAAGAAGCAAGTCAGAATGATGAACTCTGCTACTGATGTGCTAGATGAGATTTTGGAGAATCAGAATCAAGGGAAACCAAATGGCATAGGATTTGTTGATAAGACTCTGAACATCAAACAGCAAAATCCTGCTAAGAGGTTCATACCTGCTGCTGATACTTATGATCCAATGATGAGCAAACCTAAGAACAAACCTCGGGGATCTAAAAGCAAGAAGACATCTCATCCTTGGGTATGTCATCACTGTGGTAAAAAGGGACACATTAAGCCTTTTTGTTACAAGCTGCATGGATACCCCAAGCATTTCAACACAGAAAAGTGGAACCAGCTGAGAACAAAAGCAAGGTCAAGAAGGTTTGGGGACCAAAATGTGAAAGTGTTACTTAGAATCTGAAGGATAGGAAAGGAAAGGCTGTTGCTGCTGATAACAGACCCACTCCTGCAGCAAAGAAGATTTATGATGCTGGACCATCTAAAGTCTGGAGCAAGGTTTTGGTTCCTGTCCCTGTTCAGAAAGCACTAAAAGAAGAGGAAGTGGTTCCTAGTAAGTCTGAAGATGTTGTTAAGCATGATATCATGCCCTATGTTCAGTGTGCTGAGGATGATGAAGATGTTACTGATATAAAAGCCTTAGATGGGAAGCAATTTGAAAATTTGAGGGGCCAACTACGCAAATTTGTTATGAGCTTTTTCTGATCTTCTGAGGAGACTTTGTGTGGATACTGTGTGATTCTGATTCTGATAATAGTCTTGATGTTGGTACTGTGATGGGTTCTATATGTTGGTTTTGATGCTGATTCTGATGTGGTGTCCTTGTGAGTGTATGTGTATGATGTTCTGTGTTATACTGGTATGTGTTGTGTTTCTCTGCTCCTGGTGATTGCTGGTTGTTTTGTCAACATTGTTTGGCTAAAAAGGGGGAGAAATAAGTCTGTTTCAAAAGCTGTTCAACAGTTCAGGGGGAGTTGGAGTTTCTGATTGATCTGTTTCAGGGGGAGTTCCTGAATGTTTGTTTCAGGGGGAG